>NW_020717126.1:86260-111011 GCF_900518725.1 Notechis scutatus | reverse complement strand
CCAATCACCTGGAGACAGTGAGTTCTAGTCCCGCCTTAGGCACGAAAAGCAGACTGAGTGGGCCAATCACTCTCTCTCAGCCCAAGCCACCTCACAAGGTTGTTGTTGTGGGGAAAATAGGAGGATGAAAAAGGTATTTGCTATTTTCGACAGTTTGAATTATACACACAGGGTAGTTTTTTGACTTAGGACCAGAGCTGAGTCCCAAATTTGCTAAGCAAGACGTTAAGCGAGTTTAGCCCCATTTTACAACCTCAGTGATTAAGGGAATCCCTGCAGTGTTAAGTGAGTTAACCCGGTTGTTGGCTGGGGAATTCTGGGAGTTGAAGTCCTACCCATCTTAAAGCCACCAAGGTTGAAGAACACTTCCTAAATAATTAGGAAATACGTTTTGTTTTTTCCCCCACATGCTTTGTACGAGATCTTGACAAGCTTGAACACGGGGCGCTCTGTAACAAAATGAAATTCAAGGGTGAAAAAAGTCAGGTTCTACATTTAGGCAAGAAAAAAACAAGTGCCCAGGTACAGTATAGGGTGGTGCCCTGCTCAATAGTAGTCACCGTGAGGGGGATCTCGGAGTCCTAGTGGACGATCACTTAAAGATGAGCCAGCCATGTGCAGCAGCTGCCAAAAAAGCCGACACAGTCCTAGGTTGCCTAAACAGGGATTAGAATCAAGATTGCATGAAGTGTTGGTACCACTTAATAATGCCTTGGTAAGGCCACACTTGGAATCCTGCATTCAGTTTTGATCACCATGATGTAAAAAAAGACGTTGAGACTCTAGAAAGAGTGCAGAGAAGAGCAACAAAGAGGATTTAGGGGACTGGAGGCTAAAACATATGAAAAACGGTTGCTGGAACTGGATATGTCTAGTTTGATGAAAAGAAGGACTAGGGGAGACATGATAGCAGTCTTCCAATATCTAAGGATCTGCCCCCAAAGAAGAGGAAGGAGTCAAGCTATTCTCCAAAGCACCAGAGAAGGCAGGACAAGAAGTAATGGGTGGAAACTAATCAAGGAGAAAAGCAATTTAGAACTAAGGAGAAATTTCCTAACAGTTAGAACAATTAACCGGTGGAACAACTTTGCCTCCAGAAGTTGTGAATGCTCCAATATTGGAAGTTTTTAAAAAGATGTTGGGATAACCATTTGTCTGAAGTGGTGTAGGGTTTCCTGCCTAGGCAGGGGGTTGGACTAGAAGACCTTCTAGGTCCCTTCCAACTCTGTTATTCTATTCTAAGATACTTTGCATGGATAGTGTGAAGTTTACAGGTTGCCTAATTCTGCAACTCCTTAAACGAAGTGAAACTTTTCCTGGGATTCTGCGGCGAGGAGCAACGGCACAATTCTGGGAAGATACACAGCCGTTTAAGAATACAGGGCCAGGGTTTGCCAGATACTCCAAGGCACATTCGAGTCAAAGCACAGCCCCCTCTCTTCCCCCTAATGCTAAAATAGCCCCTGACCCTTGTAATATAGTGAGCCTCACTCCCCTGGGGCTGAGCTAGCAGTCCACCCAGTGACACTTGAATGAAGCTGTCTGTTAGGCTGCAGACAATTTGTCATGCCCTAATTGAGATTATAATTCATTGTCTGAGAGGAGAAAGGATGGGTTTGTCTCTTGGTGAGGTCACCGTTGTTGAATCACCCACTGTCCACTAGCTCAGACATTGTACTAAGCCCAGAATTTGCAAACCACAGGGGTTGAATTCACACATCATACTAAGGCAGGCCCACCCAATCCTCATATATAGCTTGGTATAAAATCAGAGGACAACCATGGTTTAAAAAGACAGAATAACAGAGTTGGAAGGGACCTTGGAGGTCTTCTAGTCCAACCCCCCCTGCTCAGGCAGGACATACTACACCATTTACCCTATCTACCATTTAAGTTTCCTTGATTAGGCTATGGTTTACAGTTAGCTTGCTGCATTGGTAGTTCCTTGATTGTGGTATTGTTTACTTGATTGTTAGTTTAGTGTTAATCTTGGTGTTTATCTCTGCTTACCTGGGGTAGCCTTGGACCAAAATACTTGGACAACCATATTCCTGAAATGGTACGTGGTTTCCTGCTTGAACAGCAAGTTGGACTAGCAGACCTCCAAGGTCCCTTCCGACTCTGCTATTCTGTTTATTTCCTTTGGGGTTTTATATTGTCGCTTTTGAATGGTATGTAGCTGTTGTTCATCTCAATGTGCCTGTTGATGGTCGATTTGACTGAGTGCCAGGAATTCTCTAGCATTTTCTTGGCTTGGTCTAAGATGCTCACAGTCTCCCCACTGAAACTATGGTTATGTCTGTCCGTTTACTCCAAGCTTGGCAGATGGGATTCTGATAATGCCATGGTGGCGCTTAGAGTGGTTAGAGTGCAATAGTGCAGGCTACTTCTGCTGACTGCCAGCTGACTGCAATTTGGCAATTCAAATCTCCCCAGGCTCCAGGTTGACTCCGCCTTCCATCCTTCCGAGGTGGGTAAAATGAGGGCCCCAAATTGTTGGGGGCCAGGTGCTGACACTTTAAACAGCTTAGAGAGGGCTATAAAGCACTGTAAAGCGGTATATAAGTCTAAGTGCTATTCCTGAAAACCCTTTTGTGTCCTAAAGGCAGGATAAGAAGCAATGGATGGAAACTAATGAAGGAGAGAACCAACCTAGAACTAAGGAGGAATTCAACCAGTGGAACAACTTGCCTCCAGAAGTTGTGGGTGCCAACACTGATTTTTATAAGAGATTGGACAACCATTTGTCTGGAATGGTATAGAATCTCCTGACTGAGCAGGGGGTTGGACTAGAAGACCTCCAAGGTCCCTTCTGTTTTGTAGGACTATATATCAAATTTTTAATAGGTTATGGGCCCATGACTAGCAAATAGGTGCAAGATACAGCACCAGAAAGAAGACTGCACCAGGATAAAAGAAAATAGACAATAACACAGCTGCCGCAATGCTTTCATTTGCATATCTGACCACCCAGAATTCTGGTTCTCATGAGTGCAGCTGCAGTTGTTGTATAAAATATATAAAAACTGTATTCCAACACCTTCCAACTCTTGTTATCCTGACTCGTTGTGACTTTTCCTCCGGATGCTCTCATTGCAGCCAGACCTTCAACTCCAACTTTTCTCAATATTGTCGTCCCACCTCAACCCAGAGCATAACCAGCACCGACTCAGGAGATAGCGAAGAAAATTATGTGGCTATGGTAAGTCTTGATGGAAGCTTCTTTCTGTTTCGGGTTTCTTCTCTCCTGCAGGGGTGGGATTCAGCCGGTTTGGACTGGTTCGGGAGAACTGGATGTTAAATTGACATCCGATTCGCCAAACCGGTAGTTGAACCGACCGGCTGGCCCCGCCCACCCGGCCCCTCCCCTCCCAGGAGTCTCCACGTGGCCTGTTTTGGATGCAGGTAAGTGCAGGGGGGCAGACTCTAAGAGGGCGAAAAACGGGCCTCCCGAAAGTTCCGGAAGTCCGGAAACGGGTCTGTTTCTGGCTTCCGGAAGCCCTCTGGAGCCCGGGGGAGGCCGTTTTCCCTCTCCCAGAGGCCCGAGGGAAGCCTCAGGACTCTGGGGAAGGCGAAAAATGGCCCTCCTGGAAGTTCCCATAGGCCACGCCCACCATGGCCACACCCACCCAATCTACTGTGATGGATTGTGGTGAGAAGGTGGACTCCTAGGAGGAAGCGGAGAGGGAAGCGAGGAGGTAGAGGCAACTTATATCAGATATCCTATGTGAGTGAATTCTGGGAATGGAAATCCACAAGTGTTAAAGTTGCCCAGATTGGACATCCTCGCTTTAAGTTTAAAGGTCATCTTCAACTTTTGACCACAACGGAGTCCAAAATTTCGGTTGCTAAGTGAGACCGTTCTTAAGTGAGATTTTACGCCCTTTCTGTAAAGAGAATCACTGATGAGTTGTTAAAAATTAGTAACACGGTCATTAAGTGAATCTGGCTTCCCCCATTGACTTGGTTTGGCAGAAGAAGTTCGACTCCCAGGACGCTGCAAGCGTCATAAATAGGAGTCGGTTGCCAAGCGTCCAAATTCTGATGACGTCTGTGAGGATTCCGCAACGGTCAAAGGTGTAAAAAAACGGTCATAATTCACTTTTATGGACGTTTTTTTGTAATTTTGAATGGTCACTAAATGGAATGGTTGTAAGTTGAAGAGTGCCTGCATTTATTTCCAAAGGCTCTAAAATCTTGTTTCAAAATTTTGACACAGGTCTCAGAGGCCTGAAAACTGAATAAAAGACAAGAAAATTCTTACCGTTGAGATTCTGTGGGCATCTGGAAGTAAACAAGGCAATAGCTTGCATAGAGGCAGTTCTCGACTTACGACCATTTTGTTTGGGTGACTGTTCAAAGTTATTTTCAAAAGTGATTTGTAAGTTACTGAAAAAAAGTGACAAGGGTTTTTTCACCCTTGCAATCACTCCAGCATCCACATGGTCATGAGATTAAAATTTGGATGCTTGGCAATTGGCATGTATTACATATTCATCCCATAATTTTTGTGAACTTTGACAAGCAAGATGTGATGACCCAAAGGGGTGTGGCACAACGGCAACATAGTCAGATAATCAGTAGGAATCCCTTTATTAGCTTCAACTTTGCCCCCAATGTCCTGATTCTCTTCTGGCTGGAGAAAAACTCTCCCAGGAACACCCTTTGGCTGCAGAGAATCAAGTCCAAAACGTGGTCATCACAAACTGTAATTATAAGTCCAATCAACGCAAAATGAGGCAAATCCGGCAGGGCAAGAGAAGAAATTCCAGATGTGAAGGTTGGGAGGATGCCAAGAACACAGATAACCAAAGTCAACACAAGATAAACTCACGTTTGTTCCCAGCAGTGCGGTGTCTGGCACCACACTCAGAATGCATCTCTTTTAAACTCTCTTCCCAGCTGTGGCTAATGAAGGGAATCAGGGCCCTTTCCTCCCCTGTAAGCCATGCAGCCCACATTGCTCCCTTCTCCGTTCCTCCATGCATGCTCTAGGATGAAGAGGGGGTGGGCCTGGGTCTTCCTCTGAACCCCGTCTCCCTTGTCCTACCTCTGCCCAGCCAGACTTCGCCCTTCCCCAGTTTCCTCCACAGCCAACAGAGCCACACTCCTACTCCCTGTCAGCTGTTCGTCTTCCTCCTCAGATTCAGACTCCGACAAGAGCATGACAAAACAGGGGAGCCAGATTCGCTTAACAACCATGTTACTCACTTAACAACTGCAGGGACTCACTTAACAACTGTAGTAAGAACGTTCATAAAACGGGTCGAAATTCAACTGTCTTGTTTACCAATGGTGAACGTTTTGCTCAATTATGGTCGTAAGTCGAGGATTACCTGTATACGAATGCATCTTTTATACTTTTATGAATTTCTACACGGAGGTGCTTTTAGTCTTGGAATTAATGGGGAAGCGACTCTGACCTCTTGCAGAAGCAATTAGGGATCAATCTTTTTATGCAGATTTTGAGCTGATTGTTTGAATGCGTCTTTTGCTGCTGCTTGACCGATTGTTCCTAATTGCTTTAATTTTAGCAAAACCCGGTTTCTGCATCTCCCATTCCAAGTGGGAAAAGCAGCCCGGCCCAAAAGAAGAGCACCACAAGCGTCGATTACCTGGCTTTGGACTTTCAGCCAAGCTCACCTGGGCCCCACCGAAAGGTACGATCTGGATTCTGAAATCTTTTCCGCGATCCCAAGCGCCAAACTGTAGACAAGACCTGTTGACGCGGGACAACAGGGTGACGTGCAGTTGAATGGAAACTCTGCCAGTTTGAGTGACAAACTGAACTGGGGAGCCAGTTTGATCTAACGGTGAAGGCTAGAATCCAGGAAAACCAGGAGACAGTGAGTTCTAGTCCTGTCATAGGCATGGAAGATGATTGGGTGACTTTGGGCCAATCACCAAGTCGGAGTAAGTTCTAGTCCCACCTTAGGCATGAAAACCAACTGGGTGACTTTGGGCCAATCACCAGGAGATGGAGAGTTCTAATCCCGCTTTATGCATGAAAGCCAACTGGGTGACTTTAGGTCAATCACCAGGAGATGGTGAGTTCTAGTCCCGCCTTAGGCATGAAAGGTAGCTGGGTGAGTTTGGGCCAAACACCAGGAGACAGTGAGTTCTAGTCCCACCTTAGGCACGAAAGCTGACTGGGTGAGTTTGGGCCAATCACCAGGATACAGTAAGGCAAGACTAGAACTCACAGTTTCCTGGTGATTAGCCCAAGGTTACGCAGTTGGATTTCATTCCTAAGGCGGGATTAGAACTCACTGTCCCCTGGTTTCTAGGCCATCACCTCAACCACTACACCAAACTAGCTCTATATGTAATTGCTTCTTACCAAAGTGTTTAATGTTTAATTAAAATGTTCATTTCACTGTATCTCCAATAACATAAATTCAGTACGATCATTTCTAAGTTCCTCTTTCTTGTTGAAAAGGAGGTGCTGTGTTGAAGCTATAGAAATTGTTGTTGTTTTTTAATCTCTCCTATTTTTTTATTAGTTAAATAAAAAAATTGAGGGGAGGGGAATCAAAACAAAATCTTTTATTGAGAAGGTTGCACGGTATTTTGATGTTTCGCAGCAGCCTTTTTCAAGCTTGGCAACTTTTAAGACTTGAGGACTTCAATTCCCAGAATTCCCTTAGCCAGCATGTCCGCCTGGGGAATACTGGGAGTTGAAGTCCACGAGCCTTAAAGTCGCCAAGTTTGAAAAACATTGGGTTTACATTGCAAAGGCAAACCATGAAAAATCTGGAAAGTCCTTCCATCTTCTCTCCTCTCTTCTCTCTTTTTTTTTTTTTTGTGGCCAGCCCTCTACGTCGTCCATTGCTTCTGACGAGAAGGTCGATTACGTGCAGGTGGACAAAGAGAAGACGCAGGCTTTACAGAGCACGATGCAGGAATGGACCGACGTCCGGCAGTCTTCGGAACCCAACAAGACAGCGAAGCAGTAGCCAAGCGGAGACATGGTGGAGAAACCATGGAGGCTTTTAGGAATCAAGGAGAGACCGTCCATTTGTCTCTCTGGCTGAACCTTCTCTTGGTCCTTCTGCGGAGGCCGTTCCTGAAAACAAGCTTCTTCAGAAGAACATTTGGCTGAAAACTTGCATCACCCCTCCCAAAGGCATTTTTCAGTGATGAGGTTAGCTGCTGGCTCTGTTCTGAGGAATTAGTGAACCGACACTGGCTTCTCATCCACCTGCCCGTATCCAAACCTTCCTCGATCCACTGTCAACCTGCAGATCTCTATTTTTGCATCCAGCACCTGGGCCCTTTGCCAGTTTCCTGCCGTCGGTTGGAACTTTCAGCCTGGTTTTGGCCTCCTGGTTCTGCCTTTTAGAGATGATGATGATAATAATAATAATAACAATAACAACAATAATAATAGTAATAATAATAATAATAACGGCCAGCTACTCATCCTAAGTGGATTTGATTTTCAAGCAGTCTCTTTACGAAGCTGTCTTAGCTGTATCACTTCACAAAAGGGCGAAGAAATCTCCAAGCGATGCCTTTATTTTCGCTCTTTATGTAAACTGCCAACATGCGAATTTCTTAAACTACGCCGTGGTCCTTGAGAGGACAAGCATGTCAAGAAACAATCGCTGTTCACCGGTATAAATCAGCTTTTGAAATGCATTACTCTCGAACTGAAAATAATTCCTCGTCCGCCATCCTTCCCCCTCAACAAGAAAAAAAAAAATCTTCCTAATTCTCTCTGGGGAATTTTAAGAATGGGACCCTCTCTGGATGTGTTTTGCAATAGTTTCCTCTTTGTGGAATATATGATTATCGGTGTCCGAGATCTTACAATAGTTGAATCTGTGTTGGGCCGTATTTGGTACCTGGTGTGTGGTGTGTAGGAAAGCATTTGATGTTGGACCCTTAGAGCGATGGTTATAAAAGCCTTGATATTTAAAAGCCCATCTACTCTGTGTTTGAAGCTGCATTCGATGCCTGGTTACCTATCTCAAAACACTCCTAATTGGAAGCAAATCTTTATTTTCAAAATAAGAGCAAGGGGACGCCGTGCAAGAGTTTAGCAAGCCAGCGTTCGAGACCCAAGACCTGCTGTGGGATGGGGTTGAGCTCCTGTCTTTCGCTCCAGCTTCTGCCGGGGACATGAAAGGAGACCCCAACTGGGCATCTCCAGGGCAACAGGGATGTCACCGGCTAATCCTTCGAACCCAGAAGCGCCGAGGCGCTTCTGACACGAGTGCAAAAAATAATAATAATAATCAAAATGCATCGTTGAATTTGGAGTGTCCCGGTTTAAAAAGCTGACTGATTCACACAACGCATTAATCCAGGTTCAAGTAAAGGTGTAGCAGGTGCACTTGTGTGTTATGCTAGAACACATTTTGTGTTTGCTTAGATAGGGTTTAGAACTTCTGGTTTAGGACTGAGGTGGAGGACCGTGGCGCCTTCATGATTTGTGGACTTCAACTCCCAGAATTCCTGAGCCGGCTGGCTCAGGAATTCTGGGAGTTGAAGTCCACATGTCATAAAAGGGACATCGTTTCCACCCCACCCCCCACAGCCCAGTTTAGGATATTGTGAATTGGGGTGTTGGGAGGATTGGGCTTCTGGCCCCGTGTGATTTGTGAATTAGATCATGATTGGGTTTGGCTTTCAGAGTGTTGTGTGAATGTCATTATAAGGCAGAGGGAAAGAGACATAGCCCTGAGCAACGGACTTCTATGTTACTATTATTCTGCAATACAGATAGTCCTCGACTTACGGCCGCAACTGAGCCCAAAATTCCCCCTGCTTAACAATACAGTTGTCAAGTGAATTTTGCTCCGTTTCATGACCTACCTTACCACCGCTGTTAAGTGAATCGCTCAGATTGTTAAATTAGTAACCTGATTGTTAAGTGAATCTGGCTTCGCTTGCCAGAAGGTCACAAAAGGAGATCCCATGACCCCGTGACGTTGCGATAGTCATAAATAGGAGCCAGTTGCCAAGCGTCCGAATGTTGATCCCATGAGCATGGGGATGCTGCAGCGGTCGTAAGTGTGAAAATCGGTCATCGGTCACTTTTTTTCCAGTGCTGTTGTAACTTCGAATGGTCCCTAAATGAATTATCGTAACTCGAGGACTGCCTGTATCATCAGCTTATCTTCTCCTAAGATCTTTGTTGCTCTCTGCTAATTCCTCATCCAAGGAAGTTTCCATAAGTTCATTTCTTCAATGCCCTGACTTCGCATCGATCTGTAAGACTCAAATTACTTTGATATTTGCTTACTGGGTAGATTAAGATCTGTTTGGGGGCAACCGAACGCACTCTTATCACTTGTGGCTTGTTAAGCGTTGGAGATCTGTTGGCCATCTCATTTAGACATGCGCTGTAGAGTTTGTTCAAAAGAAAAAAAACAATCCAAAATTTTGCTTTGCTTTATCGATATACACAAGGACAAACCTCAGTTCATAAGCCTACTTCCTGTCTTAGACCTGTATCCATAAGGATGGATGGTCCAATCCTTAAACAACCTGTGCAGGTTTAATCCAAGGTGCTTCCCCTCTTCCCCCCCACAGAAGTGATCTTAGGACTTCCATTCAAATGCCTTTCCTCTCGCGCACCAGCCTGTTTTTCTTTTCCGCCTCTCTCTTTGCAGAGTTCCGAGTTCAGGTTTCTGCTGGTTCACCAATGAAAAATCCTCTGTGCCAGGTTCACACCACCTGCTGAGCTCAACTGTGACTGGCTATTTCCTGCCTCCATGAATAGTTTGGTGAGCATTGCAAGTTCCAACAGGAAGATGAATTCACATAGCCACCATTCAATTAACCACGGTTTGCTGGCTCGCGCAAACCTAGCCTACAGGATGGCCCTGTACTTTGTGACTGTTAAAATAATTCTACCTTGACAAAAGGATGTGTCTTAAAGCCTGCTTAGCTCTCTCTGGTAATTCCACTTAGGCAAAGGGGCAGGGGTGGGATTCTACCGGTTCGGACTGGTTCGGGCAAACTGGTAGTGCCGAAGATCAGCTGTGAGCGAACCATTTTGCTCCAACGATCAGCTGTTGGGCCTGTCCGCCTGCCCTGGCTCTAGTCTGTGCTTTATTTCCGGGTTTTCCAGCTTAGCTGATTTGCTGCGCATCGGCTGTTTTACACACACCCTTACAGCAGAAGGTGAGTTGGAAGCAAGCATACGTGAAAAACGTACGTTTAGCACGCACGAGTGCAAAGCATGCACTCACCAAACCGGTTGTTACACCGGTTGAATCCCACCCCTGCAAAAAGGCAGTTTTCCTCTACTATGGCATCACCTGATTCAGCTTTTTAAAACGTAAGATTTTTGCAGAGTTAAAACAGGACATCTTGAGTTTTGGCATTTGATTTCCAATAACAGATAATAAAATGTGTCTCTTGTCCGGAAAGATTCTAGGAAGGAATAGAGGCGATTTCTCTTTTGGGATCCACCCTTTAAATCAGATTTCAAATTTCCTGACCTTGCTGATTTCCAAGTAGAGGGATTCCTCGCGTTACGGCCACAGTAGAGCCCAAAATTTCTGTGGCTATGCGAAACATTTGCTAAGCGAGTCCGACCCATTTTACAACTTTTCACCGGCGTTAAGCGAATCGTTGCATTTTGTTAAGTTAGTCACACACGGTTTTTAAACGAATCTGGCTTCCCCATTGGCTTTGCTTGTCAGGAGGTCACATAAGGAGGTGACGTGAAACCCACACCCCGGGACGCTGCAACCATCATAAATATGAGCCACTGGCTCAAGTGTTTGAATTTTGATCACATGACCATGGCTGCAACAGTCGTAAGTGTGAAACACGGTCATAACTCACATTTTCCAGTGCTATTGTAAGTTTGAGCAGTCACTAAATAAAACTATTATAAATCAAGGATTAGTTGTAGAAGGTCAGGCTGATTCTGGGAGTTGAAGTCCACAAATCTTAAAGGAGCCAAGGTTAGAAAGCCCTGTACATGGTTACTTACTAAAGGTTCAATCTTTCCTCTGAGTTACCCTTACCCTAACCAGAGATTCTTAAACATTGTGGTGTACTTACATGTATGGTATTCAGCTTTGTTCGGGTATTTTCCCACGTCATTGTAGTTGTGCTTTTAAAGTTGTAGCAACGTTTCGGCAGAATCTCATCTGCCATCATCAGGCTTCTGTATTGTGTTCGTCTGTGAGTCAGACTTTTACAGTGGTTTCAGTTTTAAATTTGGGGCTAGCCTACTGCTGTGCCAGAATGGTTTTTTATTCATCCTGATTGGTTGGGAGTCTTGGTCTGTGTTTATTGGCATTTGGCACAGCAGTAGGCTAGCCCCAAATTTAAAACTGAAACCACTGTAAAAGTCTGACTCACAGACAAACACAATACAGAAGCCTGATGATGGCAGATGAGATTCTGCCGAAACGTTGCTACAACTTTAAAAGCACAACTACAATGACATGGGAAAATACCCGAACAAAGCTGAATACCATACATACATACATACATACATACATACATACATACATACATAGCCACCCAAAAAAGGCACCAGGTCTTATTTTGGGGGGATGTCATCCACTGATTAACCTCACTTGCGCGCGTCGCTCCTGGCCTCCTTTTTGCTGTCAGAGGCCTTCAGGAACTTCTTCTTCAGTGGCTGGCAAAGCTTTCCTGAAGGCCTCTGCAGCCAGTAACAGAGCTCTGGATCGATCCAAAGCTTTGTTCTCACTCCAGAGGCCTTCAGGAAAGCCTTGCCAGCCTTGCCGGCTGCAGAAGAAATGGGCCTGTGAGGCAGGTGTCGGGGTGTGTGAGGCCTGGCTACAACTGTCCGAAGATAAGTAGTAGGACAGCTCCACCACCACCCTATCCCCACCCTTGCTTAATTTTTACCCGTCCACTCTGGAGGGGGCGGGATCTTAATTAGAGCCTATATTGTAAAATGTGTAAAAATCAAGCTAGGACTTACTTTCGGGGTAGGTCGTATTTTCGGGGAAACGGTATATAAAATAAATGATTTGACTGGGGTTAGGGTTGGGCAAGAAAGAAATAGTCCAATTTTAATCATTAGGTATTATGATGCCAAATAGAACAAGCAGAGGCATTTAAAGTCCAGCTTGACTGCTGACAACCTCACGGACACATTCATTTCCTAGTGGTGCCTCATTTGGCTTAGCTTCTGACCCCCCACATAAAATCAACACTGCCTTCTCCGGGACGCTGATAGAAAGGTACAACTACGTAAAACACAGGTAATCCTTTACTCACGGTCACAAGTGAGCCCAGAATTTCCATCGCTAAGCAAAAGAGTAGTTGCATGAGTTCTGTCCCCTTCTACAACCATTCTTGCCACCATCGTTAAAGTGAATCCCTGCAATGGTGAAGCTAGTCACACGGTCCTTAAGCGAATCCTGGCTGCCCCAAGGATTTGGCTTGTCAGAAGGTCGTAAAAAGGGGATCGCATGACACCCTCTCCCCGGGACACTGCAACTGTCATAAATATGAGTCAGTTGCCAAGCGTCACGTGACCCTGGGGGCGATGCAAGTCATAAATGTGAAAAATGGTGATGTCGCTTTTTTTTCCAGTGACGTCGTTAACTGCTTTTAATTTTATTTTTCCCGCCAGTAATCAGAACTGGGTCGTAAGTATCTTTGGAAGGGGTCCATCATAACTTTGAGGACAATGAACCAGTGAAACAACTTTCCTCCAGAAATCATGGGTGCTCCCATCACTGGAGGTTTTTAAGAAGAGAATAGACAGTCGCGTGTCAGAAATCGTATAGGTCAGTGGTGGCTAATCTTTTTTTGGACTCCTGTGCCCAAAATTGTGCGTGCACTTGTACGCTCACGCTCGCGTGCCAGCACTCAGAAGGCAACGCGCGCCCCCCCCCCATGCCCCCCCCCATCCCCCCCCACCCCACCCCACCCACCCCCTGCCACCCCCTAACCTGCACTGCGCCACACAGCTGATTTTCAGCCAGTTTGAGGCCTTTTTCGGCCTCCCAGTGGCTTGAGGAAGGCTTCTGCAGGCTTTTCAGGATGAAAACTAGGCCCGTTTCGTCACTTCCGGTATTTCTGGAAAAACAGGAAGTGATGAAACGGGGCTAGTTTTCGGCCTGCAAAGGCTGCAGAATCCTGCAGAAGTCTTCCTCAAGCCTCTGGGAGTCCGAACAAGGGTTCAAACAGGCCGAAAATCAGCTGTGAGGCGCAGGCATGTGCAGTGAAATTAAGTTTGCCTGCAGCTCGCGTGCCGACACAAAGGGCTCTGCATGCCACCTGTGGCACGTGTGCCATAGGTTCACCATCACGGGTATAGGTTCTCCTGCTTGAGCAGCGGGTTGGACTAGAAGACCTCCAAGGTCCCTTCCAGCTTTATTCTATTCTACTCTCTAAGCAACTGGTCATAAGTGTAGGACTACCCTCCAACGATGGGCACTTCTCATTCTGAAGTTTGCAGTTCTTGCAACCTCTCTTCCAATATTTGAGGGGCAACCACAGAGAAGGAAGATCAACCTATCTGCAAAACATCCCTGGGCAGGACAAAAAAATAAAGGGGGGAAGATCATTAAAGAAAGAAGCAACCTAGAACTAAGGAGAAAATTTCCTAACAGTGGGAACAATTCATCAGTGGGACAACTTTCCTTCTGAAGTTTTGGGTGCTCCATCACTGGAGGTTTTTAAGAAGATTTTGGACAACCGTTTGACCAAGCTGGCATATATAAGGTCTTCTGCCTTGGATTAGAAGAGGGGTGCGTGAACTTCAACTCCCATAATCCCTCAGCCAGCATGGGACGCAACTGACGCATGGTACCTGGGGAATTATAGGAGTTGAAGTCCACACATCTTAAAAGTGGTCGAAATGGGTGTAGAACAAGTAAGAGATACTCCTAATAGGATGGTTGGGCCCATCTTGAGGAAATTATCTTTTAAAAAAAACACAGCTGGAGGGGGGCCATTCAAAAACATCTAACTGTCCCACTTCCATGTTACTTTGTCACCCTTGGGTCACATTAAGGCGAGAGGACTTCTCCACCACAATTGGCCAGAGTAGATAACGTTTCCCATCATTCTTCATAATCTGCTATCTCTTGACCCGTGAAGACAGCAGATCAAAGAGTTTCATGGCTGCCCTTTTCATCCCAGCCCAGAAATGCAAAAGTTTGAGGTGTAGGTGCCTACATAGGGCCAGAGAAGATGATAGGATGCCCCAACTGAATAGGGGGTAACGTATTTGGGGGGATGAAACGTCTGCAAGAAAACCACCAAGCTCTGAGAACAACAAGGTACCCTTCTCGGTTGAGTGTTTTTTGGGAGGCTCCATTAGCTTAGCACCCACAGCAAAACCTGCTGTCAGGATTCTGGCACTTAACCCCATTTAAATCAGGAGTCTCGAGCCAAACTTCCAAAACTTCAAAAGGATTTATTGGGAGTTAACATATCCAGTGTTGCCTGGGTGCAGCCGACTCTAAGACACATAATTCACTGTCACCCTTGACCCTGGTTTTCCCTCCACCCCTCTGGGTGTATCGTAATTCATATTCTCCAATGGGACACCTCCATAGCCAAGAGTCATCAATCAGGCTCTCCAGTTAGAATTTTGCGCGGGCAGAAACTTCAGTCACCTAGTTACTATCTTTGAAAACATTCATGGAATGCACTTTCGATTTCCAAGCTGCCGTACTGCCCCCCCCCCTCCCTTTCTGTTGGCAACTCTAAAAGATCATAGAAATATTTTATGACCTACCCAATTAGAAGACCTTCTGAAGGGCCACCTTTTCCTGACCATCATGGGCATCAGAGGACCAGATTACAGTTTTTAACTTTACTTTATGGTCGTTGCACCTCATACAACAAAATTAAATGGCATCTTCAGTATACATTATACATAAGAAAAAACTATAAAAATAAAACAAAAGCACACATCCTTCACACAGAATAGAATAGCATAGCATAGCATAGAATAGGGAATAGAATAGGGAATAGAATAGGGAATAGAATAGAAATAGAAATAGAAATAATAGAAATAGAAATAGAAATAATAGAACAGAACAGAATAGAATAAGAAAAAAATAGAATAGAAAACAATAGGATAGGAAAGGAAAGGAATGGAATGGAATGGAATAGAATAGGAATAGAATAATGGAATGAAGAATAGAATAGAATAACAGAGTTGGAAGGGACCTTGGAGGTCTTCTAGTCCAACCCCCTGCTTAGGTTGGTTTTTAATTGAATCAAAAACCTTCAACTTGCAATAATTCATTTAGTGACTTCAAAGTTACAGTGGCTCTGAACTATGACCATTTTTCATATGACCGTGGCTGCATCCCCACGGCCATGTGATCAAACTTTGGACTCTTGACGAGTATCACCTCCGTTATGACGGTTGCAATATCCCAAGTCATGTGATCGCCTTTCGCGACCTCCCGACAAGCCAAGTCATCAGGGAAGACCAGATTCACTCGACCACTGTGGGACTAACCTAACAACCGCAGCAATTTGTTTAACCACGGTGGCAAGGAAGCTCATAAAATGGGGCAAAACTCAACTGTTGTTGTTGGTTTTTTGCTTAGCAATAGAGAAAAGTTGGCCTCCGTTGTAGTCCAGGACTACCTACACAGATCGACAAAATATGTTTTTCCACCCCCTGCCTAAAGACAGGGATCAGACACGAGGGCTTCACGTAACAGGAGAATTGTAGCATGGACCAGATTTGTGTCACTGTTTAGGTAGTAAGAGAGGTGTCTGTTGTTGTTTTTTGACAAAGAGTCTCGTGTCTTTTTTTGTCCAAGAAACGACAAAGTTGATTATTTGGCTGTGAATGTCCTACATTGAACGATTGGCAAGAGAGTGTGTGCAGGGATGGGCTTCAAAAAAAAATTAGCAACCGTCTCTCTGCCTGGTTGCTGGGTGGGCGTGGCCATGGTGGGTGTGGCCTAGTCAGCCTCCTGCACCACTGCGGGGGGGGGGGGGCATTTTCACCCTCCCTGGGCTCCAGAGCCTCCAAGAGGGCGAAAACGGCCTCCTCAGCAGTGGTGGGATTCAAAAAAATTTACTACCGGTTCTTTGGGCCTTGCTTGGTGGGCGTGGCAGAGGAAGGATACTGTAAAATCCCCATTCCCTCCCCACCCCGCTAACCTGCTTTCCAGCTCTGTTCTCCTGGGCAGGGCAACCAAAGGAGACCCAGCCGATCAGCTGGGACTCGAGAGGCGGAGAATAGATGGGGGCGGGGCCAGTCAGAGGTGGGATTTGCCGGTTCTGTAGAAGCGGTAGTGGAAATTTTGAGTAATTCGGGGAACCGGCAAATACCACTTTTAGCTGGAGATTTTACAATACCCTTCCCCTGCCACGCCCATGCCCATAGTAAAAAAGTTTGAATCCCACCACTGTGGTCTTTTCAACTACTGGTTCACTGAACCGGATGTAAAATTAACATCCGGTTCACTTGAACCGGTGCAAACCGGTAGCAGCTCATTCCTGTGTGTGTTTGTGTGTGTTTTCCCCTCTGGGGGTAAGCGGAGGAAGCGATGTTTATTTCTTTACAAAAATCCTCTTTTGCAAAATTATATATATATATATATAAATAGATGTACAGTATGTTTTTGTCTTGTATTAGTATTTGAATGTTCCTCCTTCTTTTTTAGCCACTGTGGATTCCATTTCCTTAAATTATTAATTTATTCCATGTGAGCTGCAGTTGAAAGACGACAACAATCGTCCTGCAAAACCGAAGTTGCGCTTAACTTAGTTACTTACTTTAAATTAACCACTTGCTGTTAATAAACGTGATATACGGCTAAAAAAGAAATGCACTCTCTGTGTGTTTAATCGTCACAATTATGGAGCAAACCGCTCCGGAATGGGTTGGTTCTAATTCTCGGTAAGCAATAATTTAGTGAACAACTTTTCATGTTTGCGCAGTGATATTATGAGCATCCTTGTAAGAGCAGATGTTGGAATACCAGGTAGTCCTCGACTTACGACCAACAACGGAGCCTGAAATTTATGTGGCTGAAGGAAGACATTTTGTTAAGTGAGTTCTGCCCTATTTTATGACTTTTCTTGCCATGGCTGTTCAATGAATCACTGCCATTAATTTAGTCACATTGTCAAGCCTGAAATTGACACAAGTGCAGCCATTTTAGTTAGTCTTAGTATATATTCTTTTTACTTTCTCTGTGGCAATGGTCGTAAGTGTGAAAAATGGTCATAAGTCCCTTTTTCCAGTGCCATTACAACTTCGATCACTAAATGAACTGTTGTGGTGTGGTTCGCCAGTAGCAGGTGCGGACGGCTGAGGAGAGCAAGGACTCAGATGAGGGGCCAGGACCACCAGGGAGTGGACTGCTGCCTTCAGAGATTGTGGGGGCTGGCAGCAGCGATGAGGAGGTTCCCGAGGAGCCTGTGCCAAGTGTGCATGCACACAGGATCACTCATTGGAAAGAGCAGCAACAACAGCATGGGCGACTCGGGAGTAAGGCTGCAAGGTAACGGCCCCTCCTTCAAGAAGATAAAAGCCAGCTGTGAAATGAACATACTTTGCAGAAGGCAAAGACGTTTTGAAACTCCAGCCTCGTAGACATTCCAGTATCCTGAGTTTGTATTTGAAGATTCTTGTATTGCAAATTATTTCTTGTCTGTTATCTTTTGGCAAGTTTTGCACAGTTTGGCAAGGCTTGTGCTTATCACAGCTAATTATTTTGCAAAAACATTACAAGGTTTCTGTTCCTTTTGGATTGTGTTTGATTTGTTGGAAAAGGGCGTGGGTCAGAACACGTTGTAAGTCGAGGACTACCTGTTATATAATAATATCCAGCCCACAAAATTGGAGAAAATGAAGTCATCACACTTCTTTATTGGCTGAGAATAAACTAGGGAAGTTTGAGCGTTTAAGCCTTTTTAAATCCTGAACTTATGACCACAAGTGACACCCGTCTCGCTTAGGCAAAGAATAGAGGGGGACGGGACCAGTCAGAGGTGGTATTTGCCGGTTCTCCAAACTACTCAAAATTTCTGCTACTGGTTCTTCAGAACCGGTCCAAACCGGATGAATACCACCTCTGCCGTGCGTACATGCCTACACACCTTCACATCCCTATGGGTTCAGTCTTCCACAAGTCCCAGTTTGCCCCTTGAGAAAATTAATCGCCCAACCTTACACAAAGGAGGTCACAATGAACGTCGCCCCTCCCCCCCTTTCAGGGAGGACGCTTCCTCAAAATGGCGGCTTGGTAGGCCTCAAAGGTTGAAGCCACAGCAGCTTCTTCTTCTTACTTCCAGGAAGTGCACTTTTATGACAGGTTGAGGTCACCCCAGTCACGTCTTGCTCCAGAAAACATCATTTTCCATTGTTTCGAGGAAGAATAAACAACGATCCTTCTCTGCCACCAATTCTGGTTAGACTTCCAAGGCTACAAGGTCGAGGTGAAGGAGTCCCGATATTTGTTGGTTGAAGCGTTAACCATTTACTTTGGGAACAAGGACTAAAAGACCAGCCCGTGGAAGGACCCTGATCCTCCTCCACCGGAATCATGGCTGTAGCCCCCTGAGGCGCCTTCATCATCCTCGTGGTCATCTCTGTCAAGATCTTTCCACCAAACGGACGATTTAGGCAAAGCTGAAATGTAAGCCTTTTGACTTCTGGCTTGCTTTTCTTGTTCCTGTGGGTGAAAAAGAGAGAGACACACCCAGATAAAAACCACACACACACACACACGTATACGAGGGCACACACAAAACCCAGTTCAAGCAAGCCCCTAAAACTCAAGTTAGTAAAACAGGGGTGGTGGTGGTGTCGAACTAACTGGGAGGAAGTCCCAAAGGTGCTTTTTCTGGAGGCAACTGGACTTTCTTGTTGTTTTTTTGAAGACGTTTCACTTCTCATCCAAGAAGCTTCTTCAGCTCTGACTGGATGGTGGGGAATGGAAGGATTTATAGTCCTTGCAGACAGCTGGTCATTTGCATCCTTTTAGAGGGTCATTGAGGCCACTTGGAGGTTTATCTGTGTCCTCAGAGTCACCTGAGTGGTGCTCCTGGAATAGTGCAGACTACAGGAACCAGGAGCACCACTCAGGTGACCCTGAAGGCATAGATAAACCTCCAAGTGGCCTCAACGACCCTCTAAAAGGATGCAAATGACCAGCTGTCTGCAAGGAATATAAATCCTTCCGTTCCCCACCAGAGCTGAAGAAGCTTCTTGGATGAGAAGCGAAACGTCTTCAAAAAACAACAAGAAAGTCCAGTTGCCTTCTGAAAAAAAGCACTTTTGGGACAACCATGGCCAAGATGACTGAGAATCTCTACAGGCTTTTAGCTATACAATTTGGGATGAACACCCTTTGAATGGCGTGGGACTGGGAATGGATTTCCAGAGGAAAAATTGCAGACTACAGGAACAAGGAACACTACTCAGGTGACCCTGAAGACACAGATAAACTCCAAGCAGCCTCAATGACTCTCTAAAACTTGGCAAGTTTAAGACCTGTGGACTTCAACTCCCAGAATTCCTGAGCTAATATGACTGGAGGAGGAATTCTGGGAGTTGAAATCCGCAAGTCTTAAAGCTGTCAAGTTTGAAGACCCCTGATCTACAGTATCTATCGTCTATCTCTATATCTATATCTCTATATCTCTGTCTGTCTGTCTGTCTGTCTAATCTGTCTCTATCTATCTATCTATCTATCTATCTATCTATCTATCTATCTATCTATCTATCTATCATCTATCTATCTATGCCAAGGGTCTTCCAAACTTGACAGCTTTAAGACTTATGGACTTCAACTCCCAGAATTCCTGAGCTAACATGACTGGAGGAAGAATTCTGGGAGTTGAAGTCCACAAGTCTTAAAGCTGTCAAGTTTGAAGACCCCTGATCTACAGTATCTATCTTCTATCTCTATCTCTATATCTCTGTCTATCTATCTATCTATCTATCTATCTATCTATCTATCTATCTGTCTATATCTATCTATCTATCTATCTATCTATCTATCTATCTATCTATCTATCTGTCTCTATCTATCTATCTATCTATCTATCTATCTATCTATCTATCTACCTACCTACATACCTACCTATCTACTTATCATCTATCTATCTACCTACCTACCTACATACCTACCTATCTACCTATCTACCTATCTACCTATCATCTACCTATCATCTATCTATCATCTATCTATCCAAGGGCCTTCAAACTTGGCAAGTTTAAGACTTGTGGACTTCAACTCCCAGAATTCCTGAGCTAACATGACTGGAGGAGGAATTCTGAGAATTGAAGTCCACAAGTCTTCAAGCTGCCAAGTTTGAAGACCCCTGCACTAAAAGGATGCAAATAACTAGCTGTCTGCAAAGAATATAAATCCTTCCATTCCCCACTATCCAGTCAGAGCTGAAGAAGCTTCTTGGAGGAGAAGCATAAACGTCTTCAAAACAAAAAACAAGGAAGTTCAGTTGCCTCTTGAAAAGGAAAAAGCACCTTTGGGACAATCATGAGCTGGAGGACTGAGAATCTCGACAGACTTTTAACTGGGAGGAAGAAAAAAAAAACCCAAAAGAAATGAGTCCAAGGTGGTGGGACACCATGTTACCTGCAAGAATAAGATGTTATCCTTTGCGATGGCATCCATCAAGTTTTTATCCGGAGAATGTAAGCTTCCGTTTGTCCATCCGGGCTCTGGACTGGCTCCGTTGGAGGCCCGCCTCGCTCTCTGTCTATAGAACAGCAGATAAGTCGTGTCCTTCGGCAGGAAGGACGTCACGTTGCTCACAGATTCAAAAGATGAGAAGAAGACCCTGGTGTCATTAAAGATGTACCACTGGATCTCCACATCTGTAGACTTCGCTGAAGCCATGTTCCAAGTGGTATCCATACAAAGGTTCTCCGTGGCCGGATCTTCACATTCCCTGGCGTAGCAGTAGTAATGGCCGCTTTCTGAGGAGACCCCGGAATGGACCACCACGCTACAGAGATCATACACCACTGAGGAGAAGTCCTTGCAGGGCGAAGCCCATCCTGGCGTCCTTGCTTGGTCAGGAGACACCACGACCGGCAGCTTCAGTATCAACGGGACCGAGACGTTGTCAAGGATCTTCTTCCTTCTCATCGTTCCTAGGTCAAAGGAGAACCTCAACAGGGTGAGGATGAGGTAGTGGGGTCCCTCCGTCAGCTCGGTCAACTTCTCGGCGTCCTGAAGGGAGGCACAGTTCTCACAGTGGTACCTGTTCTCGGCGGTGAGCATCTCAGGTGATAAGAAATAATTGATCAAATCCGGAACAGATCTGGAAGCCCGACAGCCAGAAATCTGCTTGTGTAAATCCAGGTGAGATTCTTGGATGGCCTTCACGTCAACGGCGTCTCGCTCCAACGTCAAGGGGAAAGAGGTCTCTTCCAAGGTTGACCCAACTGCTTCCACAGGTGAGTGTTTAGAAGGATTCTCCTCAGGGGCCCTCAAGATCCCTGGCCTAGCTGGCAAATCCTTTGGCTTACTTTGAGTCTGGATCCTTGATGGAGAGATCTCAGGACCTCTTTCTTCTCCGGATCCAATCAACGCACTGCTGAGAAGTCCAGCCTTGTGGTCGTCCGCTGGGGGAAAGGCCAAGGAGAGATCTGTGAAGGCTTCCTCCCTGGACGAGACCTGTAGGCACTTCAGACAACGGATCTTGGTCTTAATTTTGCCGCCAAACATTTCTTCCACCAGGGTTTTGCTGGCGGAGGGAAGCCCGTCCAAAGGGGACACCAAGGAACATGCCTTGAGCTTCTGGCAGATCCTTCTACCTGTTCTCTCTTCCTCGTGAAGACTTTGGGGGAAAACAAAGAGATACTTAGATTAGGGGTGGAATTTTTACTACCTGTTCTCTGGGTGTGGCTTGGTGGGAGGTGGCTTCGTGGACATGGCAGGGGAAGGATACTACAAAATCCCCATTCCCTGCCCACCCCACTAACCTGCTTTCCAGCTCCGTTCTCCTGTGCAGGGCAACCAAAGAAGACCCAGCCGATCAACTGGGACTCAATGGGAGGCAGAGAATGGATGGTGGTAGTTAGTAGTTAGTAGTTTCTCAATGGAGGCCACTTTAAGATGTGTGGACTTCAACTCCCAGAATTCCCCAGGCAGCATGAAATTCTGGGAGTTGAAGTCCACTCATCTTAAAGTGGTCCAAGCTGAAAAAACAACCTGGCTTAAGCAATCCAAATCACCTTTTTCTCAAAACATCCACAATCTACTTTACCGATCGAGCAGGTATTTCAGATATTCAGAGCAATCCTGCTGGGCTCCTCGAGTGAACCAGGGAGGCCACGAAGCCAAAAGGAAGTTTTCGGGAGAAATCGCAGGCCGCTTACAGAAGCATCGGAAAGGGAAGAAAGCAGAGAAGAAGAAAAAAAAAACATCGAAAGCGTTTTGGTACCTGCAGTTTAGCTATTAGGCTGTCCTATTTTACCTGGACTTTTTTTGATTAAGGTTACCGGAATTGATTTTTTTTTTATTGCGTACCTGCTAAATGTATACATTCGTTTATTTTAATGTCGTAAGTCGGGTGTCGAGGTTAAGGTACCATCCTCGAAACAAGGAGATGGTGAGCTCTAATCTCACTTTAGGCCAGTGGGTTGGGATTCTATCGGTTCGGACCGGTTTGGGCGAACTGGATGTTAAATTTGCATCTGGTTCGCGGAACCGGTATTTGAACTGACCGGCTGGGCCCACCTGCCCCTCCCCAGAGTCTCCATGCAGTCTGTTTTGGATGCAGGTAAGTGCAGTGTCCATGCAGAGGCTCTGGGAGGGGGGAAAATGGGCCAAAGGGGAAGTCCCGGAAGTCCGAAAACGGGCCTGTTTCCAGCTTGAGGGCCTGCGAAGCCCGGGAAAGGCCGTTTTTGTCCTTCCAGATGCCTGAGGGAAGTCACTGGACCTTTGGCAAGGCCAAAAAACCAGCCCTCCCAGAAGTTCCAGTAGGCCACGCCCACCATGACCACACCCACCCAGTAACTGGGCAGTGAACCGGTTTCTGGGATTTTTGAATCCCACCTTTGCCTTAGGCATGATGGCCAGCCTGGTGACTTTGGACGAATCCCCAGGAGACGGTGAATTCTAGTGTCGCCTTACGCATGATAGCCAGTTGGGTCACTTTGAACCAATCACCAGGAGATTGTGAATTCTAGTCCTGGCTTAGGCATGAAAGCTGGTTGGCTGACTTTGGGCCAATCACCAGGAGTCTGTAGGTTCTAGTGCCACCTTACCCATGAAAGCCAGCTGGGTGACTTTGAGCCATTCACCAGGAGATTGGGAGTTATAGTGCTACCTTATCCATGAAAGTCAGCTGAGTGACTTTGGGCCAATCACCAGACTATGAATTCAGGCTGTCTTATACATGAAAACTGATTGGGTGACTTTGGGCCAATCACCAGGAGATGGTGAGTTCTAGTCCCGCTTTAGGCATGAAAACGGACTGGGTGACTTTGGGCCAATCACCAGGAGACGGTGAGTTCTAGTCCTACTTCAGGCATGCTGGCTGGGGAATTCTGGGACTTGAAGTCCATATCTTTTAAAGCTACCAAGGCTGAGAAGCACAACTCTAAACCCTCAAGCATCATTAAAACAAACATGGAGTTTAGCGCTCCCAAAGGTAGCATCCTACAATTAAGAAAATGTTCAGTTAATTACCTGGCTGTGCTCTAAAAAAGCAAAGAGCCATTGTAGTTTTGCCATCAGAGGCTGGGAATTGTTCTCAGCTAAATTCAGCACCGTCCGCCTGAAGCTGTAAAGGAAAAACATTTCCCCTTAAATTTAAAGAGGGAAGCTTGTCACAAAATCCCAGCGTCAGTTAATCAAAGGGGGAAGAGGGAACGGAGCTGGAAGAGAGATAAAGAGAGAGAGAGGCAGAGCCTGCGTCGTCTGTCAGCCCTCAAATGGAGAGCCAACAGTCCCCAGGTCTGGAGGTGGCTGATAAGGAAGAGGAGGAATAGCTGGGTCCAGTGCCTGACGCACGGATGCTTAGAAGGCAGAGGAGAGGAGAGCAGTGGAAATCTATGGGCCGGTCCTTGGGACAGAAGAGCCACTGCTGCTAGTGAAGCCCCACCCTAGCTCTAGGGATAAAAGGCAGGGGGCGCGGATGAATAGATGTGACAGACAACTATTCATCTCACAGATGGACAGACGGATGGACTTGTTATCTTGCGATGAGAGAGAAACTTTTGCCCGGGGGTGCTGGAGCTCCTAATAAAGAAATAATTGCTTCAACTACAGAGCGTTTGTCGTGTTGGGGGAGCTGAGTCAGAACAGGCTGCCTACTCGGAGGCCATGAAGAGAGCTTGGAGGATGCTGTTCATGTAGCAGGTGTTCCCCAAGTTAATTAACCCGATCTTCCCGGTTTCCGATTTGGAGGCCAAGCGAGGATAGAGGTTGGCCAGCTCGTTTCTCTGGGATGTCCAAGCGTTCTGCCCCAGCAGATGCTTAATGCGATCTTCGTTAGGGATTGGGAGCGCCTTCCAAGAAGAAAATGGGAGAGGGAGAGAGAGGGAGAGGGTGGGTAGGTGGGGGAGAGACAAGGGAGAGGGGGGAAGGAAAGAGGGGGTGGAGAGAAAGAGGGAGAGAGTGCGCAGGAGAGAGACAGAGAGGGTAGGAGGAGTGAGAGGGAGAGAGAAAGTGGAAGGGTGAGAGGAGAGAGAGAGAAAGAGGGAGAGGACGGGAGGAGAGGGAGAGAGAGAAAATGGGTGGGAGAGAGAGAAGAAGAGAGAAAGAGGGAGAGGTTGGGTGGCAGAAAGAGGGAGAAAGAGGAAGACAGTGAGTGGGAGAGAGAGAAGGTGGAG
>NW_020717126.1:72297-85860 GCF_900518725.1 Notechis scutatus | reverse complement strand
AGAAGTGACTTTAGGCAGGTCATGTTCCTTCAGCCCAGTCCACCTCACAGGGTTGCTGTTGTTGTTGGAGAAAAGAGAAGGAGGAGGAAGAAGTATCAGGCATGCTCACTACCTTGAGTTATTTGTAAAATCAATAATTTTAAAATAACCATTTTTAATAAACCTATCCAAGAAAAATTCGAAGCTAAGGCTCCGATTCTAATCCAAGACCAATTTTTGCTAAAATTTACACGGCTCCGTAACGGGGAAAAAATTAATCGATTTCAACGTTCCATGTTTTATTCCTTCCTCGCCAACGGCTTCCCCGAAGTGCAAAAGGAAAAAAAAGAAAAAGAAAAAAGGACCAGCCTTACTTTTATCGCTTCCACCAGAGGCTCGTAAAGATCTGGAAATCCTGAGAAGCAGAAGAACATGCAATGGATCAGCTCGGCTACTTGATCCAAACATCGGGAGGCCGAATTGGAGTTTTCCTTTTGAAGGGCGGCGACCACTCTGGGAATGTGTGGCAAAAGCTGTCAGAGGAAATAAAACGTCGAGAGGCATGGAGGAATGGGATTTGCACCCAAGGAAAAGGGTGAGCATGCAGCGAAAGCCTGAAAAACAAATATATCCAGGGCTGTAAATGAAATAAATATTGCAAGAGCCAGTCTGGGCTGGTCACCACAACCAGAGGTTTGGTCTTCCAGCAATGTTATCCTGGGACACGCATATTCGCCTTCATTTGCAATAAATATTCTTTTTTTTAAAAAAAAAAATTTATTGGTTTTTAAAGACAAACAAAAACAAACAAAACATAGAAAACATCTTTCATAAATATACAAGCAGTGTGTCGGTTGGTTTACCAATCCTTTGTGCATCCATTTCGTAGTCCCAATTACAGTTACATTGCATAATAACTCATATTATCAATCAAAGATTAAATACCCTAGTATCACTATTAAACAATCATTTGACTATAAGTTTATTCATTCATACTTTGTGAGATAACTATAATTTACTTAGTTTATTTTATAACAATTCATACAATCCTACCAAATCTATCCTAAAAACATTTTATAGATATGATATCAAAAAAGAAAAAAAAAAGAAATATATCTTTATATATTCATTATTTTCCAAAATTCTAGATATTCTATTATTGTGTTTTATCATCTAACCATTGATAGAAAAGGTCCCAAATTTTATAAAATTGTTCATCCTCTTGTTCTCTAATTTCAAATGTCAATCTGCTCATTTCAGCACATTCCAATACCTGATTGTAAATGTGTTAACAGTGGCTAGGATTGTATTTGCTAAAAATTGGAAAAATGAGAAAATACCATCGCAGGAGGAAATTATTAAGAAAATATTGGAATGTGCAATAAATATTCTTATAAACTGGCCAACAGTCAGAGGCTCAAAGCAATACACGATTAATCAGAACAGGGATTTACCAGGTGAAATGCTTCGTGAGAGTGCTGGAAACTGAGCAACAGGTAACGCAGAACAGAGAGAGCCCCCTCTCTCAGAATTGGATAGAGTAGCTTGGAAAACACCTACAGAAATAGCAAAATAAAGATTAAGCTAAGTAGATTAGCATCATCAGGATACGCACAATTCCCACAACAGCACTTTTTCTCTAGCCCGATAAGAGATGCTTAGAAAGATTTGGACTGGGTGGTCTGGAGAATATAAACCACCAGGTGATGGGGAGTTCTAGTCCTGCCTTAGCCATGAAAGTCAGCTGGGTGATTTGGGGCCAATCATCAGGAGACAGTGAATTCTAGTGGCACCGTAGGCAGGAAAACCAACGGGGTGATTTTAGGCCAACCACAAGGAGACGGTGAATTCTAGTTCCACCTTAGGCACAAAAGACAGCTGGGTGTGATGACCCAGGGTGGGATACAAAAGCAACAAAGTCATAAAAACAGGTGAAGTCCCTGTTTAATTAATCCTTCAACTTGGCTTCAAAGCTCCAATTATCATTGACTAGAGAAAAAAACTGCCCCACAAAGAGTTGCGAAAAGGAAAAAATTCCGTTGAGACTCAAAATACATATAAATAGAAAAAAACAACACAAACCACACTGAAGCAATTAATGAGACAAGGCAGGATAAGAGCTTGAAGACTTCCACAGATATCGAAATACACACACTGGGGAGGACGCCAGAACTCAGACAAGCAATGAAAGACTAGAATTATTTCACGCTTTGCTTCTAGCACCGGGCCATGCGCAGTTCGTCCTTTTAAACAGTCCTCACAGCTGCAGCCCATGAAGGGGATCAGGGCCCCTTCCTCCCCCATAGACCACGTCATTCACATTTTCCCCTTATCTTCTCCTTCCTGCGTGCCCTAGGATGAAGAGGGGGTGGGCCTGGGTCTTCCTCTGACTGCCCAGCCTGCCTGTGCCCTTTCCCAGTTTCCTTCACAACCTCCCGAGCCACACTTCCACTCCCTGTCAGCTGTTCCTCCTCTCCCTCGGAGTCAGATTCCAACAGAGGCATGACACTGGGTGACTTTGAGCTAATCATCAGGAGATGGTGAATTCTAGTCCTGCCTTAGCCATGAAAGTCAGCTGGAGGATTTTGGACCAATCACCAGGAGATGGTGAACTCTAGTTCTGCCAAAGGCAGGAAAGCCAACGGGGTGACTTTAGGTCAACCACAAGGAAACTACGAATTCTAGTTCCACCTCAGGCATGAGAGCTAGCTGGGCGACTTTAAGCCAATCATCAGGCAACTGTGAGTTCTAGTCTCACCTTAGGCATCAAAACCAGCTGGGTGACTTTGGGCCAGACCCTATCTCTCAACCCAACCCACCACACAGGGTTGTTGTAGCGGGGAAAAGAGAAGAGGAAGGAATATTAAGTATGTTCTATGCAGTACTGTGCACTGAAACATGGACCAGAAACAAAACTCTGGTGGGCTGATATTTCATTGGTGTCCCTCCCAGCCAGGAGGACAATGGCATACAAGATTTTTTTTTTTTTTGCAAGCAGATCCCATAGGAAGAATCCAACCAACCCGCTCAATTTTGGACAGGGTGACTTCCATCAAGATGCTGAATTTCTTCACCGCCGCCAGATTCTTCAGCAAGGCTATGATCCATTTGTCTAAGTTCGTCCCCAGGGGCCACGACACCCATTCAATCATCCTGCAGCGAGAAAGGTGGAGAAGAGGTTTGTTGAAGTTATGTGCTGAAATTGCAAATATGACAGATAAAAGTATAAGAATATAACGAATATAGATTAAGAAATAAGATTTTTAAGATATGATATAAAAAAAGATATGAGTATAATTAAAGAAGAAGGGAATGAGTTAAGATATGAATTAAAAATGGATATAAAATACATGTGAACATATAAGAATATTTGTGAAAATTCACAGAAAATGGAAAAGGTAACGATACGATAAGACATTGAATATGAAAGATAAATATGTAATTATTGTCATGTTTGTATGGAAATGCAAAAACCTGAAACCACATTTGTTCACCAAAAGAGATGTTTATAAAAGATAAAAATACAAAACTTTTTACAAAAAAAAAAAAAAAAGAATTTCTGCCCTCCCTCCGACCCACACAAAAGACCCCAAAGGGGGAAACACAAACGTTCATTGCACATATCCTGCCCAGGGACATAGTTTGAAGACCCCTCATTTAAAGCAATATAAAAAATGCAAATAATTTTTCTGCAGACCACCAAAATTTTCTCACGGCCCACCAGTGGTCCATGGCCCACCAGTTGGTGACCGCTAGGCTAGAAGACTTCCAAGGTCCCTTCCAATTCCGATTGGTCCAAAAGCTGAGAAGATTCAACTTCTGGTCCCGGTGACAAACTTAGATTGGATTACTTTATTTTTTTGTTACCTTCCAATCGCGGTCATCATCTGAAGGTCAGTGATGCTGTCATCATTGGTGAGGTTTCTTAGGATGCCGTCCATCAGCTCTAGGGGAACGTATTGGACCACGCTGGCTAAGGCAATAGAGGGATCCTGATCTTCTGCAAAAAGAATTATCAGGGGCAGGCAAATAATTTTAACAATGTCTATATAGGCTATGCAAAAAGAGACAATCGACCAGCCCAAAAGAGAACAAAAAGACTCCAGCACCTCTCCATCAGCAATCGGCACTCGGGTCAGCCTACATCAGGGATCTTCAAACTCGACAGCTTTAAGACTTGTGGACTTCAACTCCCAGAATCCCTGAAGTCCACAAGTCTTAAACTTGCCAAGATGCAAGAGCCTTGGATTAGATAGATAGATAGATAGATAGATAGATAGATAGATAGATAGATAGATAGATAGAGAGACAGACAGACAGACAGACAGACAGACAGACAGACAGACTAGATAGAGATAGACAGACTAGATGATAGATAGATAGATAGATAGATAGATAGATAGATAGATAGATAGATAGATAGATAGATATGGAGATAGAAATAGAAGGTAGATACTGTAGATCAGGGGTCTTCAAACTCGACAGCTTTAAGACTTGTGGACTTCAACTCCCAGAATTCTTCCAGTCATCTTAGCTCAGGAATTCTGGGAGTTGAATCCCATAAGTCTTAAACTTGCCAAGTTTGGCCTAGATTAATTCCTAGATTAACTGAGAAGACTTCCTATTGAGCTGTTGTATGATTTGGAGAAGGAGGAGGAGGAAGAGGAGGAGGGGGAGGAGGAAGAGGAGAAGGAGAAGAAGAAGAGGAGAAGGAGAAGAAGAAGAGGAGGAGGAGATAAAGAGGAGGCGGAGGAGGAGGAAGGAGAAGGAGGGGAAGGAGGAGAGAAGGAAGAGGAGGAAGAGAAGAAAAGCAAGAGGAGGAAGAGGAGAAGGGAAGGAAGGAGAAGGAGGAAGGAAGGAGGAGGATGAAAAGAAGAGAAGGAGGGGAGGAGGAGGAGAAGGAGAAGAAGAAGGAGAGGAGGGGGGAGAGGAGGAAGAAAAGAGGGAGGAGAAGGAAGACCAACAATCAAGTAAGCAAAATACCCCAATCAAGAAACTGCCAAAGAGCGAACGGTAAACAGCCCAACCAAAGAATCTAAGACCACCAACACTGACAGGCAAAGCACTGGAATATAAATGGATAGCAAATAGCACTCCTTACTAGCACTGATACTGTTACCTAGTTGGGTAATGAAACATCTGCAAGAAAACAAGCAAGCTCAGAGAGCACCAAGGACCCCACAGTCCTCCTCCTCCCCACTTTTTCCTTGTCCACAAATATCACCTCCTTCTAGACTGACGACATTACCTAGATTGGTTATGAAATGTCTGCAAGAAGACAACCAAGCTCAAGGACCTCACAGTCCTCCGCCCTTCCTCCTCCTCCACAAGCCCCACTCCCTTCTAGCACTGATGATGTTACCTAGTTGGGTGATGAAATGTCTGCAAGAAAGCCAGCAAGCTCAGAGCCCACAAACCATTTTAAAGTAGAAACTTTCTGAACTGCAAGCATCCTGATCTTAGGGTTTTGCCCACTGATCATCATTAAAGACACAGGCAAGTCAAACATTAGACCTTAAGGTGGTTTAAGAACCTCAGGGACAGGGTAGCTGAATACAGATAGTCCTCGACTTACGGCCGTAACGGAGCTCGCAGTTTCAGTCGTCAGCTGTTACGTCATAAAGTCCCCCAGCTGGTCACACCTGATTTTATGACCATTTTTTTTGCCCAAGCAGGAGACCCTATGCCCGTTCCAGACAAACGGCCCTCCAGTCTCTCCTTAAAAAAAACCTCCCAGCATTGCAGCACTCACAACTTCCAAAGGCAAGCCGTTCCACTGATTCTGGGCTCCATTGCAGTCGTAACACGAGGACTACCTCTAAATCACTCAGGGGTGGGATGCTGGGGTTGGGGAGAGCCCCTACCTAAGATTCTGCGCAGGTCGGACAACCCCCAAATCCCACACCTGGCTCGCCCCGCCCACCTCGCCCCACCCCTCCCAGGAGTCCCCAGGTGTCCCATTTTGGAGGCAGGTTAAGTGCAGGGCATGCATGGAGGCTCGAGGAGGGTGAAAAACGGGCCTCCCAGAAGTTTGGGAAGGCTGGAAATGGGCCTGTTTCTGGCTTCCGGAGAACCCTCCGGAAACTGGGGAGGCCATTTTCTCCCTCCCAGAGGCTTGAGGAAAGCCTTCAGAGCACGGGAAGGGTGAAAAACAGGCTTCCCGGAAGCTTGGAAAGGCCAGAAATGGGCCTGCTTCCACCTTCCAGAGAACCCTCCGGAGCCCGGGAGGCCGTTTTCACCCTCCTGGATGCTTGAGGAAAGCCTTCAGAGCACAGGAAGGGTGAAAAACAGGCTTCCCTGAAGCTCGGAAAGGCCAGAAATGGGCCTGCTTCCACCTTCCAGAGAGCCTCCGGAGCCCGGGAGGCTGTTTTCACCCTCCCGGATGCTTGAGGAAAGCCTCCAGAGCCCAGGGAAGGTGAAAAACGGGCCTCCCAGAAGTTTGGGAAGGCCAGAAAGGCGCCCATTTCCACCTTCCAGAGAGCTTTCGGAGCCCAGGGAGGCCGTTTTCACACTTCTGGAGGCTTGAGGAAAGCTTCCGGAGCACAGGAAGGATGAAAAACAGGCTTCCCGGAAGTTTGGGAAGGCCAGAATTGGGCCTGTTTCCAGCTTCCAGAGAACCCTCCGGAGCCTGGGGATGCCGTTTTCGCCTTCCCGCAGGCTCGAGAAAAGCCTCCGGAGCCCGGGGAGGGCAAAAACACCCCCCCTGCCATGGTGCAGGAGGCCAACTAGGCCACGCCCACCATGGCCACGCCCACCCAGCAACCGGGCAGAGAACCCGTGGCTGAAATTTTTGAAGCCCACCCCTGAAAACAGTGTCTGAATCCAAGGCATACAAAGACACACACACACACACACACCCTGCTCCCTACCGATCGTCGAAATGATGGTGAAGAGTTCCTTCAGCGAGGGAAGAATGGAGGTCATCTGGGTCTTCCAGATTTTCTGCAGCAAAAGGCTGACTTGGATCACCTGGTCCAAGAACTCCATGACGGCGTCTTCCCTCCCCGAGGTGGTATGGAACCGCCCGATGCATCGGACCAGTTGTTGGCAGAAGAGAACCTGGCGTTTGCCAGTGGGCACACACGGCGGGTATTGGATTAAGAGCTTGCTGATCTTCACACATTGCTTCAGGCCTGGCCTCTCGCAGACCTTCCGTAGGACTTCCATCCTCAGGAGACTGAAGACGTCGTTGGCCGATGGGCCACCCATCACGAAGGGCAATCCAAGGTGTATGTAGTCAAACACGTACAAGCTTCTCTTCCCGAGAGGTCCATAGCCTTCCTGGAGAAGACTTAAGAGGAACTGAGTGTTGAAGAATTCTTGGAAGGCCTCTTGGTGATAAAGTCCGCAGACTTCCAGGATCTCCTTGCCAACTGACCTCTTGAATTTGGTATCCCCCAAGAGGAAGAGTTTGGTGGAAAGCTCCAGCATTGACCAACACTGTTCGGTGTCCATGGTCCTCTTCAGAGCCTCGATGATACGTCTCACCAGACCTTGTTTCATGTGGTCGGGGTAGGAAGAAGCCAGGATCGCTTCCAGAATTTTATCCATGTTGGCTTCTTGGAAGTCCTCAAAGAAGATCAGACAGCTTCAGGCCACTTAGCAATCCCTGGAATGGAGAAGTTGAGTTACACATCATCAAATTAGAACGACTGCAACAGGACCTAAATAAGAAAAAGTGGAACCTCAAGGATTCCAAATATTTTTGGAGGCCCTACACCCAGTCATCAGAAATACAACAACGGTCAAATCTGGACAGGTTTCCTTACAAGCAAACAATCAGTTGTTCTTATGGTTTAAGAATTTGTATATTCCCATATTATAAAGGTAAAAGGTAAAATTCCCCTTGCACATATGTGCTAGTTGTTTCCAGCTTTAGAGGGCAGTGCTCATCAAAGCCAAAGAGCCAGTGCTGTCTGAAGACGTCTCCATGGTCATGTGGCCAGCATGACTAAATGCTGAAGGTGCACGGAACGCTGTTACCAAAGATGGTTCCTATTTTTCTACCTGCATTTTTTTTACGTGCTTTCGAACTGCTAGGTTGGCAGAAGCTGGGACAAGTCACGGAAGCTCCCTCCGTTACGCGACGCTAGGGATTTGAACTGCCGAACTGCCGACCTTTATATATACAATCACTTAAACATGAATCAGCAGTGTGCTGCTGCAGCCAAAAAAACCAACGCAATCCTAGGCTGCATTAACAGAAGGACAGAATCGAGATCACGTGAAGTGTTAGTATCGCTTTATAAGGCCTTGGTAAGACCACACTTGGAATGCTGCATCCAGTTTTGGTCACCACCATGTAAATATATATATATATGTTGAGACTCTGGAAAGTGTGCAAAGAGCAACAAAGAGGATTAGGAGGATGGAGAATAAAACATATGAAGAACAGTTGTAGAAATTGGGTATGATGAAAAAAAGGACTAGCAGTTTTCCAACATTTGTGGGGCTGCCACAGAGAAGAAGGGGGTCAAATTATTCTCCAAACCATCTGAAAACAGGACAAGAAACAATGGATGGAAACTAAACAAGGAGAGAAGCAACCTGGAATTAAGGAGAAATTTCCTGAAAGCGAAAAAATTATTCAGTAGAACTATTTGCCTCTAGAAGTTGTGAATGCTCCAACACTGGAGGTTTTTAAAAAGAGATTGGATAACCATTTGTCTAAAATGGGTATAGGGTCTCCTGTTTGATCAGCGGGTTGGACTAGAAGACCTCCAAGGTCCCTTTCAACTCTGTTATTCTATTATTCTGAGGTATTTTTGGAAGTAGATCCCACCCAAAACTAGCACTTTCTTTTGAAGCCTATCATCTTCTGATGTTCTCTCTCTCTCTCTCTCTCTCTCTCTCTCTCTCTCTCTCTCTCTCTCTCTCTCAGCACACAAACACCCAGAGTTAGAAATGTGGTTCAAAAGAGACGTGTAGACCTGGTTGTGTGTTTGTGTGTGCACGCACGCGAGTGTTCAGGAGGAGAGGAGAAACAGTTTGCATCGTTATGCCAACATTTCTTGCCTGTGCCAAAATCGGCGGGCACTCTGTGGGCTGGACTAGATCCCTTGCCCTTTGCAATTCGATTATAGAAAAAAAAATACTGCGACTCTTCTACTAATTGACAAAAAGTGACAGGTAATTAAGCTACTGGGGGTGGGGGGGACATTTTACTTTCTCCTAGAATGGGTCAGAATAATGCTTCCTCATTCCAGGGGCTTTTATGCTACCTGTAAACATGAGAATAAGGTAAAGGTAAAAGGTTCCCCTCCCACGTCCGTGCTAGTCGTTTCCGGCTCTACGGGGCGGTGCTCATCTCCGTTACAAAGCCGAAGAAGAGCCAGCGCTGTCCGAAGACGTCTCCGTGGTCATGTGGCCAGCAGGACTAAACGCTGAAGGCACACCGAACGCTGTTCCCTTCCCACCAAAGGGGTCCCTATTTTCCTACTTGCATTTTTTACATGCTTTCGAACTGCTCGGTTGGCAGAAGCTGGGACAAGGAACGAGAGCTCACTCCGTTACGCGGCGCTGGGGATTCGAACCGCCGAACTGCTGACCTTTCTGATCAACAAGCTCAGCGTCTTAGCCACTGAGCCACCGCGTCCCATCAACTGCAGATAAGAAGGTTAAAAAAATTAAATTATGCGCTATTATTATCCAGGCTCAGGTGTTTTCCTTGCCTCCCCTCCTGTGCTACTGTCAGTTCTTAGTAATGGGTATACAGGTAGTTTTGCTTAGCAACAGAAATCCTGGTCCCCAATTGATGCCATAAGTCAAGGACTTACCTGTAGCTGATTACAATCCTGTCAAAATATTTCCATATTTCTGTGTCTCCTTTCACCTCCTTGAAGGCTTGGGGCCTGGGCCATAAAAAAAGGAACAACCAGGAAAAGGAAATTCCACTAACCTTGTTGTCTTTCATTCCTGCTCTTTCAACAACTCCCCAAATTACATCACTGTCTTTTTCCACAGTCCACCGGACATCATAACTCACGAAGAAATTCAAGACCTCAGGAACTTTCTGAGGCTGTTGCAATAGCTGAACCAAATTGGTTAGCCTAGACAGAAAGGTCAGTCTCTATAATATTTTAGTGCATGGTTCCCGGTTTTCCTAAGTGCTTGCCCTTAAGACACCCAAATCTGCCTTTTAGTCAATCCTTCCTGGAAGAAAACCAGAACATAAAACAATGGGGCTTGGAAGGGACCTTGGAGGTCTTCTAGTCTGACCCCCTGCTCAAGCAGGAGATCCTCTATACCATTTCAGACAAAGGGTTGTCCAATCTCTTCTTGAAAAACCTCCAGAGATGGAGCACCCACAACTTCTGGTGGCAAGTCGTTCCACTGGTTAATGGTTCTCACAAATTTTTCCTTAGTTCTAGGTTGTGTGATAACCCGGGGCGTGACACAAAAATAAGCAAGGCAGAAAAATAGAAGATAGTCCCTTTAATGCCCCCAACTTGGCCCCAATCAGAGGTGGTTATTCAGCAGGTTCTGACCAGTTCTGGAAAACCGGTAGCGGAAATTTTGAGTAGTTCAGAGAACCAGCAAATACCACCTCTGACTGGAGATTTTACAGTATCCTTCCCCTGCCACACCCACCAAGCACGGCCACCGAACCGGTAGTAAAAAAAATTTGAATCCCACCACTGGCCCCAGTGTCCAATTATCCTCGGCAGGATATTAAACTCTTAAAGAAAACAGTTTACGGAGGGAGTAAATGCAGTCCTCACCCAAAGTAAAGTTAATTCAAAATTAAAAAACAACAACACAAACCACACTGAAGGAATTACTAGGCAAGCAAGGATGATTAATTGCAGACTTCTACCAGATAACTCAGCAACCACAGTTGGGAGGAAGCCAAAACACAGATAAGCTCCGACAAGAATGCACGCTTTGCTTCCAGAAGCCTTGCCATGCACAGTTTGTCCTTTTAACCAGTCCTTCCAGCTGCAGCCCATGAAGGGGATCAGGGCCCCTTCCTCCCCCACAGACCACACCACTCACGTTTCTCCCTTCTCTGTTCCTCCCTGCATGCCCTAGGATGAAGAGGGGATGGGCCTGGGTCTTCCTCTGAATGCCCAGCCGGCCTGTGCCCTTCCCCAGTTTCCTCCACAACCACTGGAGCCACACTCCCACTCCCTGTCAGCTGTTCCATCTCTCCCTCGGAGTCAGACTCCAACAGGGGCATGACAGGTTGGTTCCTTTCATTGATCAGTTTCCATCCATGACCACGACTGAACCTAACATTTCTGTTGTTAAGGGAGACCATTACATCATAAGTCACTTTTTCAACATCGTCGTAACTTTTAACGGTCACTAAATGAACTATTATTAACCCGGAAACTATTTATATCTCAAGAGCCATCCGATGGGATGGACCTTCTGAATAATTCAAGTATTCTCAGCTCTTTCTGGCTCCTGGGTGATGGCTCCTCAGCCCTTTTATTATCTAAGGAAGGTTACAGGATCCATTGGGACCACAGAGCTATTTTTGGAAGTAAAAGATTATGCTTCGGTCCAGGATAGATTCTGCCTTTTTATTTTTAGCATGCTTTATTCAATCTCCCAGCCCGTACAAAAAAAAAAAAAGGCCAAGCTATTCCTTAGGACTACACGGAAGAAGGAGAGATAAGGTCACGCAAAATCCTGTTTTCGTTTTGCAAAATGAAAGGAAGAACTTTGCAAGACACGAGTTTCCATTCCTCTGAGTTTGCCATAATCCACTGGTTCCATCTTAATTAATTACAGGTAATCCTCAACTTACAACTAGGGGGGGTGGGCTGCTACCGGTTCGCACCGGTTTGGGCGAACCGGATGTTAATTTGACATCTAGTTTGCCAAACCGGTAGTTGCAACGACTGGCTGGCCCTGCCAACCCCTCCCCTCCCAGGCGTCTCCACGTGGCCCGTTTTGAATTCCAGTTAATTTCAGGGCCCACATGGAGCCTCAGGGAGGGCGAAAAATTGGCCTTCCAGAGGCTCTGGGAGGCTGGAAATGGGCTTGTTTTCCACAGAGCCTCCGGAGGCCAGGGAGGCCATTTTCACCCGCCCAGAGGCACAAGGAAAACCTCCGGAGCACGGGGAGGGTGAAAACAGCCTCCCCCTGTGGTGCAGGAGGTCAACTAGGCCACGCCCACCCAACAACCAGGAAGAGAGCCAGTTGCTAAATTTTTGGAAGCCTGCCCCTAAAAGCAACCCACCTCAGAGGGTTGTTGTTGTTATTGTGGGGAAAATAGGAGGAGGGAGGTGTGTTGGGGATATGTTCGCCAACTTATTTGTAGAAAGTAATAAAGGTGGGATGCAAATAACATTAAATAAAACAAACCAGAAACATTTGCAGGTCTCCAGCAGAGTCGCCTGCAGCAGCAGATCTTATGGGTTGATGGGCAGTCATATCAATCTGATAATCAAATAAATATCTTTGGACATTGTTGAAAGTAGTTTCCTGTCTGCCCTCCAAAGTAGGCCAAGTCAAGACATAGATCCCTGCAGGTACCGTGTCTCCCCCCAAAATAAGACCAGGTCTTATATTAATTTTTGCTCCAAAAGATGCATTTAGGACTTATTTTCCCGATTAGGTCTTATTTTGGGGTGGGAATACAGTAATACTATTTCATTGTAACAAGATAGAATAACATGACCATCCTATTGCAAGTTTTTCGTTTTAGGGGTGCAAGAAATTCTGCAAAAAAAAAAAAATCTTCTCTTTTCAAATCCAGCAGAAAACTGGTAGGCATTGTATCAACTTTGCTTCGTGGCCAGATGTATAGGAGTGTGAACCTCCATAAGAGTGGTTGCTTTATCCACAGGTGTGATAACACCTTGAGACCACGTATCTGGGGGTAGAAATATGCTGAACTTCTGGGCAAGCAAATACTTTATGTAAGCTCTTCCTGAATTAAATAATTCATCAAAATCTCTGAATATGCAAGGTTTTTTTTTCTCCTTTATTTTTATCTGGCTGCCTACCAGAAGGATCTTTAAAGAAAGATGTCTTGTTTTATTATATGCATCCTAAAAAAACTAATCAGATTAATTGCATCTGTGCTTTTATTTTTACTGGCTGTATTGTTTAAAAGGAAAGCACTGTACCTTTTGTTTAAAATAAGTTCCAGGAGCTGGAGCTATTCAATCATATGCTGCAATCTCCTTGGGTTTTAAAATGAAGGACTCGTTCTTTTAATTATTAAGAAAGAGGCACAAGGAGTATCCTGCCAATTGTTTGTGAATTTACAATAAATAACCAGAGTAACTTTCAAGTGGGGACTTTGAACCATTTCAAAACTTACTCTGGACCTGCCTGACTACATGCCACAGCCTCAAAGATGCAAAACTCATGAGCATTAAATAGGCACCATTAACAATATTGTCAAATTTGGTCGGCTTTATTTTGCTTGGTCAGAGCTGTTAAGTTCTAGGTCGAGGGAGGGAGGGAGGGAGGGAGGAAAAAGAAAGAGGGAGGGAGGGAGGAAGAAAAAGAGAGAGAAAGAAAAAGAAAGAAAGAAAGAAAGAAAGAAAGAAAGAAAGAAAGAAAGAAAAGAAGAAAGAGAAAGAAAGAAAGAAAGAAAGAAAGAAAGAAAGAAAGAAAGAAAGA
>NW_020717126.1:18571-59410 GCF_900518725.1 Notechis scutatus | reverse complement strand
TATCTATCTATCTATCTATCTATCTATCTATCTATCTATCTATCTATCTGCACCCCCAAATGTGATGTGGCCCCATTCACTTTAGCGGCACTGTGCAGATAATTCTGGTTCAGTTCCTGATCTTTCTGTTCCTTTCTTTTTATGGGCAAATATTTGTCTAAGGAAGGGTTTTCTCAACCTTGGCAATTTTAAACCGTGTGGAATTCTGGGAGTTGAAATCCACACAGCTTAAGGTTACTAAAGTTGAGAAACACTATCTGGTGTAAAGTGTTGTTTACTTAACTGGAAAACCCAGATGGATGGCCTTCAGCTTCCAGAATCCTCTGCAATGTTCAAGGAATTCTGGGAGTCAAAGTCCATATAGCTTAAGGTTACTAAAGTTGAGAAACACTATCTGGTTTAAAGTGTTGTTTGCTTAACTGGCAACCCGGATGTGTGGACTTCAACTTCCAGAATCCTCTGTAATGCCCAAGGAATTCTGGAGTCAAAGTCCAGAAGTTTGGAAGGGTTCCCCATTAGGAACAAAGGTCGGAAGGGAACAGCTAGCCTTACCTTACCTGATGCTCAATAAATGAGATATAATTCCCAGTCTTCCAGCTAGCATTGGTCATGCTTTAGGAATAATAATCCCGTTTTCAGACAGGATACTGCCTGTTTTCTCTCACTTTTGCAGGTTCCTGGAAATCCAGATGATGGTCCAATTTAAGCAGTTTGGCACAACTTTTATACAAACCCTGATCCTTTGAAAGACGACCGTTTGGTAAGACCTGTGGGACGTTGCATGCAATAAAACCAGGGCTGGGCTGCTTCCGGTTCGCCCCGGTTCAAGCAAACCGGTAGCTAATTTTATCATTTTTAATAGCCGGTTTGGTGAACCGGTAAATCCCACCCCGGGTGCCCCCCCCCCCCCTCCCAGGAGTCCCCATGTGGCCCATTTGGGATGCCAGGTAAGTACAGGGCCCGTGTGCAGGCTTGAGGAAGATGAAAAACGGGCCTCCCAGAAGTTCGGGAAGACCGGAAATGGGCCCGTTTCTGGCTTCCAGGGAGCCTCTAGAGCCCAGGGAGGCCGTTTTTGCCCTCCCAGAGGCTCGAAGAAAGCCTTCCTCCTCCTCAGGAACATCCTCATCACTGCTGCCAGCCCCCACAATCTCTGAAGGCAACAGTCCACTCCCTAATTGTCCTGGCTCCTCATCTGAGTCCTCGCTCTCCTCAGCCGTCCGCACCTGCTGCCAGCTAACCACAACAGTGCCTTTACTCCCAAATCAACCCTTGTTCCTTAACTGTTCCCTTCCTCTGGCAGCTCTGTGCATGCGCACATTGGGAACAGGCTCCAGCTGTTCTTCTGCCCCACTGATCTCTGACACCAAAGGCAGCTGATAACTGTCAGACGGCCCTGGCCCCATCTCTGTCTCCAACGCAGAGCCCTCGTCAGAGCCTTCCCCAGACTCCAGGACTGGCCTATGTTCCTCCCCAACCTCCTCACTGTCTGAATCTGCCGCCAGCTCCGTTGGCCACTGGCAGGCTACAACACATCCGAATTTTGGTTACACGACCATTGGGGATCACACAGTTGTGTGAAAAATGGTTGTCACTTTTTTCAATGCCGTTTGTAACTTCGAACGGTCACTAAACAAACTGTCGTAAGTCGAGGACTGTCTGCATGGTTGTTCTATATTCTTGGAAATATAAATATACCCATTGCATAATATATATCTTCCTCTCTACTTTAACAGTCACCTGTATTGGAGACACACACGCAAACTTATTTTTAGACTCGGTTGTTTTTCTGCATTTTCTTTCTAAAAAACAAAGAAGACTTTGGCTCTTAGCTTCTCTTTGAAGCACCTGATGTTTAAACTGATAAATTTTTAACCCCAGATTGAGGATTAAAGGCAGTGAGGGTTGGGGAAAAACACCCTTTTAAAAAAAAGGGTAGGAAAAACAAAAGTTATTTAAGGAGGTCCATGCTTCAGAGCAGAGACTGTCAGCCCAGATCCAAAATTCAGAACAGATGGATGTTCGTCTATTTCCATACACCATAATATTATTAAAACAGTTTTTATTATGAACTCGCCTATAACCTAGCGTTGCCCAGGTATTTATCCTAATCCTATATGAGACAGGAAAAACCCTGAATTCGGCAACCCGGAACAAACGTCATTTCTTATGTTGGATTTTCCTCCTTACTAGAGAGAGCCCTCTTGTGGAGTACTGTGAAGCCGTTACCGTGGCAATACCACAGGGCTGTGCAGTAGAAGCCATTTTATGGCAGTACGGTAGAAGCCATTTTAAAGCCCAACAGGTTGCATCTTAACAGAACATACACCCTGAGGGGTGTTAGGGGTGTCTTATCCCCACAATATCTGTTTCCAGAGGGTAAGTCATCTATGTACCAAGTTTGATTGAAATTGTTCAAGGCATTCCAGAGTTATGCTGGAATACATTTTAAAAAATAATATATAGATACAATGACCGCAGTTCAAGGGTACAGAGCAGGATTCGATCGACCCGCAGCCTCTTAAAAGCAGGATGGCAAAAATAGCACCATCAGCCAAAATTCAATTAAAAGCCTCTGAAAGAAGAATATTTTGACCGTCTGTGATGCAGTTTGTCGCCAGCCGAAAGATAACCAGGAGGAATTGCACAACTGGGACAGTTGCAGAGAAAAAACACACAACAAAGCCTCAGCTTGCCGCATAGAAAAATCAGTGGCAAAGGTGTGGTTTGTGACCGGGCATCTCTAGCAGGTTTTAATGATCGGATTAATATATAACTGCAGGTAGTCCTCGACTTACAACAGTTCACTTAGTGGCCATTCAAAGTGGCAACAGCACTGAAAAAAGTGGCTTTAGAATTAGAATTAGAAGAACTTTATTGTCATTGTACAAGTACAACGAAACTGTGGATGCACCCCAATACAATAAAACCAAAGCACTTAAAAATGAAGATAAGAAAAATAGAGTACCCACGTCTCCATTTGCAATTTGAGAGTACGATATCTACGAATATACACAAAATATACATCCATCACTGACTGTAATGCTTAGCCGAGTATAATGCACAAGAGATGGATTGTACTGTAATATGTTATTATACATCTGAATGGGTATTGAGATTTCACATCTTTTCACAACTTAATAAGGTAGTGACTTCGTGTTTATTTGCGATTTGGATGGCCCAGGGAAAGAAACTATTTGTTAGTCTAGTGGTGTGGGATTTTATTGACCTAAAACGCCGTCCAGACCGGCAGCAGGTCAAAAAGATAATTGCCAGGGCGTGAGGGGTCTTCTATGATGGCCTTGATTCTGCTTTGGCAGCGGGACCTGGCTAGGTCTTCCAGGGAGGGCAGAGGGCAACTAATGATCTTTTGAGCTGTGTTTATCGCCCTGCGTACAGTTTTTCTATCCTCAACTGTGGAGCCTGCATACCACACACCCAGACAATATGTCAGAGTGCTCTCCACAGAGGCTTTATAGAAAGCCAGCAACAGCTTCTTATCCAGATTGTTCTTCCTGAGAACCCACAGGAAGTGCAGCCGCTGCTGAGCCTTCTTCACTATGGCCTTGGGGTTAGGGGACCAGGAGATATCAGCTGAAATATGGATGCCAAGAAATCTGATCATAGGGACAGTTTCCACTCATTCTCCGTTGATGATGAGTGGGGTGTGGTCCTGTCGATGTCTCCTGAAGTCCATTATCAGTTCTTTGGTTTTATGGACATTCAGTGACAGATTGTTCTGTGAACACCAGATAGACAGGTTCTCTCCTTCTGCCCTATATGCCGTCTCATCCTCTCCAGAGATGAGACCAATCACGGTCGTGTCGTCCGCAAACTTTATGATGGTGTTTGTTGCGTGGCTTGGTGAGCAGTCAAAGGTGTACAAGGCATATAGCAGGGGGCTCAAGACACAACCCTGGGGGGAACCAGTACTGAATGTAATAGTGGAAGAAAGGTGGGGGCCAAGTCTAACAGACTGTGGTCTGTTTGTCAAAAAGTTCTTAATCCAGGAACATGTGGGGGTGGGGACCTGCAGATTATACAGTTCAGTTACTAGCATATCTGGGATGATAGTGTTAAACGCAGAGCTGTAGTCCACAAAGAGCATCCTCACATAACTGTTTATTCTCCAGATGACTCAGCGCTCTATGAAGTGTGATGGCCACAGCATCCTCTGTAGATCGGGTTGCTCTATAAGTAAACTGATGTTGATTGAAGGAGGGCGGGAGGCAGTCTCTGATGTGCTGTGAAACTAGTCGCTCAAAAACCTTCGTAATGGAGCTTGTTAACGCTTTGGGCCTATAGTCATTGGGAGTGTTTATAGTTGTGTTTTTTTTTGGGAACGGGGATGATGGTTGCAGCCTTCAGGCACTGTGGGATGATGGCATGTGTTAAAAAGATAGATTGAACAGCTCAATAAGTATTTCTGCCAACTGGTCAGCACACGCTTTAACTACTGCACCAGGAATGCCATCAGGCCCAGCAGCTTTCCTGGGATTTACTGCTCTCGGTGTTTTTCTCACCTCATGCACCTGAAGAGAAAGAGGTGCAGCGTCGTGGTCCTCGTGAGGCAATACGTCCAGGTTCTTGGTGGTCTCAAAGCGTGCAAAAAAGGATGTTTAGCTCCTCTGCTAGAGTGCTGCTGCTCTCACTGTTTGTTGGGCCCTGGCCTTTATAGTTGGTCAGGGCCTGTATCCCCCTCCACATCTGCCGTGGGTCACTGTCAGTAAAGTGGCCCTCGACCTTCCTCCTATACATCTCCTTAGCATGTTTGATGCCCCTTCTCAGCTCAGCTCTGGCAGTGCTGTACTGTGAGGTGTCACCTGCTCCGAAAGCCAGGTTCATGGGCCCTGATCAGAGTCTGGACTTCGCTGGTCATCTAGGGTTTCCTGTTTGGGAAGGTCAATCAGTGGTGGGATTCAAAAATATTTACTACCAGTTCTGTGGGCGTGGCTTGGTGGGTGTGGCAGGGGAAGGGTACTAATCCCCATTCCCTCCGCACTCCAGTAACCTGCTTTGCAGCTCCGTTCTCCTGTGCAGGGCAACCAAAGAGGCAGGGAATAGAGGGGGGAGGGGCCAGTCAGAGGTGGTATTTGCCGGTTCTCCGAACTACTCAAAATTTCCGCTACCGGTTTTCTAGAACCGGTCAGAACCTCCTGAATACCACTTCTGCTTACAACTGTTTTTCACACTTACAACCGTTGCAGCGTTCCATCCTCCCCCCCACCCTTGGTCATGTGACTTAAATTTGGATGCTTGACAACAGATTCACATTGATGATGGCCGTCGTGTCCCCTTTTGCAACCTTCTGACAAGCAAAGTCAAGAGGGAAACGAGATTCATTTAACAACCGTGTTTCTAATGCAAGAACTGCAGGGATTCACTTAAAACAGACGTAGCCAGGGAGGTCGTACATTGGGGCAAGACTCACTTGACACTCGGGCTTAGTTTTTGGGGAGGAAAATAAGGAAAGAAAAATTCTGCCTCTGCCTACCAGCAAGCCATCGGTATTCATCTGGCTAGCGTCCTGTCAGTGAGTGAGAGAGTTGAGGGCTGTTTGGAAACTGAAACAGTATTTGCTGTGTGAGCAAGGAGGAGACAGCAAGGAGCCTGGGCGTGGCTTAGCTCAAGTGTTCTGTACTAAAGCTGCTCTGAAACTGAAACTTCTCTCCTCTGCTTGTGTTTTGCATTTGGAAGAGATTTCTTTCCAGGTGGGGAGGGGGAGTAGAACTCTTTAGCATCAGAGCATGTTAATAATAATAATATATGAAATACTAATAGCTTTGATGGTCATTTTGAAAAATCCTTTCTTAGTGAGCACCTAGAAGCCGAGAGGAACATACGTGCCAAATAAGTTTGTAGGCTTTACAGTTCTGGAGATTTTGTGATGATGCGTGAGTGGTATTTCGCTTTTATATAGATGGATTGCAAGTAGTACATGACTTATAATAATTATTGGGACAAGAATTTCAGTTGCTAGGCAAAGTTTTAGTGACTTTGGTCCCATTTTACAACCTTCCTTGCCACAGTTGTTAAGTGAATAATTGCAGTTGTTAAGTTAGGAACACCATTGTTAAGCGAGTGTGGCTCCCCTCTTCCCATTGACTTTGCTATCGGAAGCCACCTGGGAGGATTCCCAATTAGCGATTTTGTGACTTGGGAAAGTTGCCACGCCCCTGAATTGTGAACATGTGATTGTGGGGCATGTCCAAATTGACATGACTTAATTAACAACCACTTTGCATTAACAACAGAAATTTCCAGTCCCAATGTTGTCGTAAGTCAAGGACTACCTGGAATGCATTCAGGGTGTTTTTCTCCCTTCAAAAAATTGAATTAATATAATTTGGACTTTTTCTTTCTTTTGTTCTTTCTTTCCTTTTCTTTCCTTTTCTTTCTTCTTTCTTTCTTTTCTTTCTTTTTCTTGCTTTCTTTCCTTTCTTCCTTCCCTCCCTCTCTCCTTTATTTCCTTTTCTTTCTTTATTTCCTTTTCTTTCTTTCTTCTTTCTTTCTTTTCTTTCTTTTTCTTGCTTTCCTTCCTTTCTTCCCTCCCTCCCTCTCTCCTTCTTTATTTCCTTTCTTTTTCTTTCCTGCTTGCTTGCTTGCCTTCCTTCTTTTCCTCCCTCTCTCCTCCTTCTTTCCTTTCTTTTTCTTTTTTCTTTCTTGTTTGCCTTCCTTCTTTTCCTCCGTCCCTCCATCTCTTCCTTTCTTCCTTTCTCTTCCCTTTTCTTTCTTGCTTGTCTTTTCTCCCTCCCTCCTTTTCTTTCTTTTTCCTTCCTTCTTCCTCTTTTTCTTGCTTGCTTGCTTTCCTTCCTTCCTTCCCCCCTCCCTCTTTCTTTCTTTCTTTCTTTCTTTCTTTCTTTCTTTCTTTCTTTCTTTCTTTCTTTCTTTCTTTCTTTCCTTCCTTCCTTCCTTCCTTCCTTCCTTCCTTCCTTCCTTCCTTCCTTCCTTCCTTCCTTCCTTCTTTTGTTTTCTTTTTCTTTTCCTTGCTTGCTTTCCTTCTTTCCCTCCTCCTTTCCTTTCCCTTTGCTTCCTTCCTTCCTTCTCCCAGATCTGCTCCATTTCCAGCCATGTCGGAGCCCATAACGCTGAACGTTGGCGGGAAATTATACACCACGTCCCTCTCCACTCTGACCAGCTTCCCAGACTCCATGCTGGGCGCCATGTTTAGTGGGAAGATGCCCACCAAAAGAGACAGCCAAGGCCACTGCTTCATTGACCGAGACGGCAAAGTTTTCCGCTACATCCTCAACTTCTTGAGAACGTCTCACCTGGACCTGCCCGAGGACTTCCAAGAAATGGGCCTGCTTCGGCGAGAAGCAGATTTTTACCAGGTCCAACCCCTCATTGAGGCTCTCCTGGAGAAGGAAGTAGAGCTCTCTAAAGCTGAGAAGAACGCCATGCTCAACATCACTTTGGACCAAAGGACCCAAACGGTTCATTTCACCGTCCGGGAAGCTCCTCAGATCTACAGCTTGTCCTCTTCTAACATGGAAGTGTTCAGCGCCCACATCTTCAGCACTTCCAGTTTGTTCCTCAAACTCCTGGGCTCCAAACTTTACTACTGTTTCAATGGCAACCTGGCCTCCATCTCTACTTATTTAGAAGACCCCTACCATGTCACCTTGGATTGGGTGGCCAGCGTGGAAGGTCTACCCGAAGAGGAATACACCAGGCAGAACTTAAAGAGGTTGTGGGTCCTTCCCACCAAGAAGCAGATTAACAGTTTCCAGGTCTTCGTGGAGGAAGTGCTGAAAATCGCCATGAGCGATGGGTTTTGCGTGGACGCCACTCACCCGCACACGACAGATTTCATGAATAATAAGATTATTCGGCTCATTCGCTACAAGTAGACCTGGAGCCGGCTTTCTATCAATGATGCACACGTTTGGCGCCGTGTCGCAAGCTTACAGCCTGGAGCTGACTTCGCCCACCATGGGCTAATCCCGTGATGGCGAACCTATGGCACGCGTGCCACAGGTGGCACGCAGAGCCATTTGTGGGGGGCCAGCCAAACTTACCTGCACTGCACATGTGCGTACCTCCCAGGTGATTTTCGGCCCGTTTGAGGCCATTTTCACTCTCTTGGAGGCTCAAGGGAAGCTTCTGCAGCCTCAGGAGGCCGAAAAACGGGCCTTCCGGAAATACCGGAAGTGCCAAAACGGGCCCGTTTTCAGCCTCCTGAGGGTTCCCTTGAGCCTTCATGAGGGGGAAAATGGCCTCCCTGGGGTTCCAGAGGCCCTCCGGAGGCTGAAAATGGGCACTTCCGGTATGTCTGGAAGGCCTGTTTTTCGGCCTCCTGAGGCTACAGAGGCTTCCCTCAAGCCTCAGGGAGGGCGATAATGGCCTCAAACGGGCCAAAAATCAGCTGGGAGGCATATGCATGCGCAGTGCAGTTAAGGTGGCAGGTCGGGGGTATTGCACACGCATGCGCAGGGGAGGCAGAGCGCATTGCATTGTGGGTGCCGGCATGCACGCGCTTTCGGCACACCACAACAAAAAGATTTGCCATTACTGGGCTAATCCAAAGCATGGTTCTAACCGGAGGAGGCCTAGGGGTTTTTTGTACTAAAAAGACTAACCTAGAATTTGCTAAAACTAGAAACAGGAATGTGATGGATTTTTTTTTATGTGCGAATTGCATAGGGGTCTTTGCTCCGTAGAAATTTGTTGTCTAAATGCTATTGCGAAGGAGGGAGGGAGGGAGGGAGGACAGAAGGAAGGAAGGAAGGAGCCATGGTGGCACAGTGGTTAGAATGGAGTATTGTAATCTGACTCTGCCGACTGCCAGAAGTTAAATCCCAACTGGCTCACGGTTGACTCAGCCTTCCATCCTTCTGAGGTCGGTAAAATGAGGACCCAGATTGATGGGGGCAATAGGCTGACTCCGTAAACCGCTTAGAGAGGGTGTTAAAGCACTGGGAAGCGGTATATAAGTCTAAGTGCTATTGCTAGTGCTATTGAAGTGAAAGAACAGCATTGAAGCACAATGGTCATTCCATGCTAAGGGTTTTTTCCATCTCCAATGATAGCTGGTGCTGGAGACCATTTGAAATACTTCTGATAAGATTGGAACAGCCTGTTTTTGAATTCAAAATAGTCTTTACTCTTGATTGGAAGCGGTGAGCTCATCCTGTCCAAATGTCACTTTTTCCCCACATCCGTGTGGAAAAACGAAGATTTAGACACCAAGGAAAGACAAGGAAATAATTCATTATATTTCTAATTATAGGTTTTGTCTGAGGCTGGAATGAAAATATCCATTCCTACTCTGGGGAAGAGTGAGAGAGAAAGAGAGAGAGAGAAATTTATACATACAGTACAGTCCCCGACTTACAACAATTCATTTAGTGACCAAAGTTAAAACGGCACTGAAAAAAGTGACTTATGACGGTTTTTCACGTGACTTGCGGCATTCCCATGGTCATGTGGTCAAAATTTGGAAGGCGTGTCTTTATAACACATCCCAGGGTCCCGTTTTGTGACCTCTTAATCTGCAGAGTCCATGGGGAAGCCAGATTCACTTAACAACCGTGTGACTTAAGTTCACGGCAGTGATTTCGCTTAGCGGTGGCGAGAAAGGTCGTAAAATAGGGCAGAACTTGCTTAACAGCTGCCTCGCTCAGCAAAATTTTGAGCTCCACTGTGGTCGTAAGTCGAGGATTGCCTGTCTAGCAATGTTTTTACTCAGAAGAAATGCAAAAATTTCCTCAGAGACTTTCATTTCTCTCATGACAACAGCCTTGTTTTAACTTCATTGCGTCAGTTTCCCCATTGGAAACGGAGATATGGGGGGAGGGAACAGCCTTAACTTAAGAGAACGGACTTCTTTCAGAGATTAAAACCATATTTTTTAAAAAATAAAAATAACTTGAACTGAGAAGGGCATGATACCCGCTAGGGTTGATCCCTTCTCATGTATAGAATACAGGTAGTTCTTGACTTGCTTTGTTTAGTGACTGTTCAAAGTTACGATGGCACTGGAAAAAAAAACATATGACCGTCTTTCACACTTAATGACCATTGCCTCTTCCCCAGGGTCATGTGATTTACATTCGCTTGACAACTGACTCACATTTATGACCATTGCATTGTCCTGGGGTCATAGGAATCCGTGTTTGCGACCTTTCGACAAGCAAAATCTAGGGGCAAAGCCAGATTCACTTAACAACCGGGTGGCTAATTTAACAACTACAGCCATTCAGTAAACGAATGCAGCAAGAAAAGTCGTAGAACGGGACGAAACTCCCTTAACAAATGCCTCACACTTAACAACATAAATTTTGGGCTCACTTGTCGTAAGTTGAGGACTACCTGTATAAACACAGAGCAGGATATTTCTCTATTATCTGCCTGGTTTTAAAAGACAAATGGCTATTTATCATCTTCAGAGGAAACTAAGGTGTAAGACCAGACTCTCGCCGATCTGTTTGAAGGGCAAAATTAGATTAGATTAGATTAGATTAGATTAGATTAACAGAGTTGGAAGGGACCTTGTAGGTCATCTAGTCCAACCCGCCGTACACCATTTCTGACAAATGTCAGTCCAATCTCCAAAACGTTGGCTTCCTTGTCCATCAAGGCAACTTCTCTTCGTACCTCAGCAGGTAACTTTCCACAGGAGCTGCAAAAAAGGTTCTCGTTTGTGTTCTTCAGTTTTGTCAGCAATAGGCAAAATGTCCCCCAAACCGTGAAGGTGATGGTGATTTTCATTTAGCTGGCTAGGGAATTCTGGGAGTTGAAGTCCGCACCTTTTCAACTTATGCTACCTGCACAGATAAGAAGTTCAGAAGGCCAGCTTTTGAAATCTTTTTCTACTTAATGGAATTGCTGCTTTCCACTATGGCGACACCGCCACGCTATTGTTCTCACCCAGCTCCCCAAACACAACAAACCCTCTGAAGTGAACTCAAAGATTCCTTTAATTAGAAGCACCGGCAGCCCCAGCAAAAAGTTTCTCTCCCACTGCAGGCTAACGAGTCCGGACAGCCAGAAGATGAATAGTTGTCTGCCACATCTATTCATCTCTGCCCCCTGCCTTTTATCCCCAGAGCTAGGGTGGGGCTTTGCTAGTAGTGGTGGCTCTTCCGTCCCAAGGACCGGCCCATAGATTTCCACTGCTCTCCTCTCCTCTGCCTTCTGCGCATCCACACGTCAGGTACTGGGCCCAGTTGTTCCTCCTCTTCCTCATCAGCCACCTCCAGACCTGGGAGCTGTTGACTCTCCATCTGAGGACTGATGGACAGCCCAGACTTTGTCTGTCTGTCTGTCTGTCTGTCTGTCTCTCTCTCTCTCTCTCTCTCTCTCCCTCCCTCCCTCCCTCCCTCCCTCCCTCTTTCTCTCTCTCTGTGTCTCTGTCTCTATCTCTCTGTCTCTTTCTTTTCCCTTGCATGTGGTGTCATGTTGAAGGACTTCAAGCAAACACTGCAATCCAGGTGTAAGAATTCTCATTCTCCATTATTCAACTCCTACTTAATTCGGAAGAATCCAAACCACACTTCCTTTATTTTGATTTCTCAGCCTTCAAGTCAGATTTGACCCACGTGGCGACTACCTCAAAAACTTGCACTTTTCTTGGCAAGATTTTTCAGAAGTGGTTTGTTACTGTTTTCTTCCTGGGGCTTTGAGATAGTGACTGGCCTAAGGTCAGCTGGCTGGCTGGGTGTCTTAAGGCAGGATTATAACTCCCCATCTCCTGGTGATTGATTCAAAGTTATCCAACCGGCTTTCATGCCTCAGACAGGACTAGAACTCACAAATCACCAGTTGATTGGCCCAAAATTATCTACCTGGTTTTTGTGCCTAAGGCAGGACTAGAACTCACAATCACCTGTTGATTGGCCCAAAGTCACCCACCTGGCTTTCATGCTTATGACAGAACTAAAGTTCACCATCTCATGGTGATTGGTCCAGAGTTACCCAACTGGCTTTCGTGCCTAAGAGGAGGCTAGAAGTCAAAGTCACCCAGCCAGTTTTCATCCCTAACTAGAACTCAACTGTCTCCCAGTTTCTAACCTGATGCCTTTACTGCTTCAATAAACAGGTTCTCCCAGAATTGTTACTACTCATGGAAATTTCCTCATGGCTGTAGAATTTCCACATTCTAAGTGGTGATTTTCCAGGACTTAAATACATTGCAGGTTTTTCACAAGGTAAAGGGTAAAGATGCCCTCGGGTTGAGCTTGACACCTGGTGAGGACATCTGTAGAGTTTTCCAGCATTGTGGAAGTGTCTGATTTTCTCCGACATGTTTTCTTACTTCCAGGTTTTACCAATAGCTCTGAACTTCCCAGGGCTTAGCTACTAAGAGAGAGGAGCTAATTCTTACAGGTAATCCTTGAGTTACGACCACAATAGAGCCCAAAATTTCTGATGTTAAGCGAGACAGATGTTGCCCCATTTTACCTTCCTTGCCACTGTTAAGTGAATCACTGCAGTTGTTAAGTTAGCAACACGGTTGTTAAGTGAATCTGGCTTCCCCGTTGACTTGGCTTGTCAGAATGTCACAAAAGGGAACCACATGAATCCAGGACTCTGCGACCATCATAAATATGAGTCAGTTAGCCAAGCATCTGAATTTTGATCACATGACCATGAGAATGCTGCAATGGGCGTAACTCTGAAAAACAGTCCTATATCCCTCTTATCCGTGCCATTGTAACTTTGATCATTAAACAAATGGTTGTGAGTCAAGGAATACCTGTATTTCTTTTCAGAGGACACTAATTTACACAACTCTTCCTGAGCAATTATGGTGGACCATTATAATTTTGTCTTTAATCCTGTGCCCATATTTGGGGAAAAACCAACACGCAAACACCTGAAATAGATTTAATTTTCCACTGCCCCGGCAAATTAGGTTTCCTCTGTAATAGCATTCCAAAATTAAATAAAAAATTTGATTAAACTTTGTAAGTGCTTGAAGCCTGCAGCTAATGTCGAGTTCTCCCAATCACAAAGTTGAACTATCAGAAGATTTTGTAATTACACAAGATTCCAAATAGTCTTTGTTCCAAGTCTCTTTATTACTGGCACCGGTGGAGTGCCTGCTAAAATGCTGTGGTTTAGCATCTCATACAAACATGAAGCTGTCTGGCCTGGTGGATAAGGTTTTTGTAGATTGGATAGATAGATAGATAGATAGATAGATAGATAGATAGATAGATAGATAGATAGATAGATAGATAGATAGATAGAATGAATGAATGAATGAATGAATGAATGAATGAATGAATGAATGAATTGTTTATTGGCCAAGTGTGACTGGACACACAAGGAATTTGTCTTGGTGCAAATACTCTCAGTATACATAAAAGATACATTCGTCAAGAATCATAAGGTACAACATTTAATGATAGTCATAGGGTACAATAAGCAATCAAATCATACTAGGAAACAGTCAATATAAATCATAAGGATACGAGCGACAAAGTTACAGTCATACAGTCACAAGTGGGAGAGGATGGGCGATAAGGAGTGATGAGAAGATTAATAGTAATAGTGGTACAGACTTTGTAAACAGTTGGACAGTGTTGAGGGAATTATTTGTTTAGCAGAGTGATGGCTTTCGAGAAAAAGCTGTTCTTGTGTCTAGTTGTTCTGGTGTGCAGTGCTCTATAGTGTCATTTTGAGGGAAGGAGTTAAAATAGTTTATGTCCGGGATGTGTAAATATTTTCACAGCCCTCTTTTTGACTTATGCAATATACAGGTCCACGATGGAAGGCAAGTTGGTAGTAATTGCTTTTTCTGCATTCCTAATTATCCTCTGAAGTCTGTGTCTGTCCTGTTGGGTTGCAGAACCAAACCAGACAGTTGTAAAGGTGCAGATGATAGACCTGTAATTCCAGGGTCCTCCATATCATGTCTTACTACAATTGTCATTGGTGAAAATGTGACAATCCTAGACCAGGCCAGGTCCACCAAATGCCAGGGAATTGCTAGAAGCCACTCTCACTAATCAGCTATCAACAGACATGTAGACATTAACAATATCTATAAACTACGCAAAAGAGATAATCAAATAGCCAAAAAGGGAATAAAATGACTTCAACAATCAGCACCCAGATCAGCATAGATTTATTCTAAGATTAATATCAGACCAATAATCAAGTAAACAATGCCCCAATCAAGAAACTACCAAAGGAGCCAACAGCCCAACCAAAGGACAGGGCAACTAACACTGACAGGGCAAACCACTAGAATATAAACTGAGGGGAAAAAAACCACACTTCTTTCTAGCACTGATGTTACCTAGTTGGGTGATGAAATGTCTGCAAGAAAACAACCTCAGAGAGCACCAAGGACCCCTCATTTCAACCCTAAGCTGCAAATATTCTCCTTTATGGGTAGAATTGTCATCATTCCATATTTACTTATATTTATTAATTAAATGTGTCACCCACATTTTATCACCATCTTCTTTTAATGACCCCATAATCCCTTGCGGGGTGGAGTCCGGGCAGCTGAATGGAGCTGAGTGTTTACTGGCCAGATGCCCTTCCTGTCGCCAGTGCGGAGTTATATTCGGCAGATATATTCTCAACTGTGCCCAGAGAGAGAAATGTCTACCTCTACCTAGGATCGAACTCTCACCACCACCTGATTGTGAGGCGAGAGCTCCACCTTTAGGCCACCGCACCACTCCTGTCAGCCACAATTTATCAATAAAAGAAGATAAAACTCTAAAAGCACTAGTGAGGCCACACTTGGAATGTTGCATATGTTGGTCACCACAATGCCAAAAAGATGCTGAGGCCCTAGAACTGGCAAACCTATGGCACGTGTGCCACAGGTAGCACGCAGAGCCATTTGTGCGGGCACGTGAGCCCCAGCCAAACTTACCTGCACTGCGCATGTGCGCACCTCCCAGCTAATTTTTGGCGCATTTGAGGCCGTTTTCGCCCTCCCGGAGGCTCAAGGGAAGCCTCTGCAGCCTCAGGAGGCCGAAAAATGGGCCTTCCGGAAATACCGGAAGTGCCGAAATGGGCCTTTTTTTCAGCCTCCTGAGCCTGCAGAGGCTTCCTTCAAGCCTCCGGGAGGGCAAAAATGGCCTCAAACAGGCTAAAAATCAGCTGGGAGGCGCATGCATGTGCTGTGCAGGTAAGGGAGCGGGGCAGGGAGCATTGCATTATGGGTGCTGGCACACGTGCGCTTTCGGCACACCCAACAAAAAGGTTCGCCATCACTGCCCTAGAAAGTGTTCATACATGAGCACTATAATTCTAGATAATGAAGGATCTGGAGGCTAAATCATGTGGTGGATGGCTGAGGGAATTGGGTACGTGAGAAGGTTTAGGAGAGACACGATAACTGTCTTCCAGTACTTCAGGGGCTCTCACTGGAAGCTTTTAAGAAGCAATGGGTGGAAATTAATCAAGGAAAGAAGCAACCTAGAAATAAGGAGAAATTTCCTGAGGGTGAGAACAATCAATCATTGGGGCCACTCGTCTCCAGAAGTTGTGGGTGCTCCATCACTGGAGGTTTTCAAGAAGAAATTGGACAGCCATTTTTTTCTGAAAAAATGGGTCTGCTGCCTGAGCAAGGGGTTGGACTAGATGACTTCCAACCCTCTGATTTTATGTTTAAAAACAACAACCCCAACACTAAAATTGATTTAAAAATTCACAAAGATGGGAAAGGAGGAAACAAAGGATTTTATCTTAGTCCATTAACCATCATCATTAACCACCTCCAGAATGACATGCCATAATATGAACCATGCTAGAAATAAGCTTACAAAAACTGGCAGCTTTTCAAATTCCTGATTTCTGGCATTTTCAAACCAAGCATTAGATGGCAGCCTGCTACCATTTTCATTTTTCTAAGACTTGAAGGACTGGTATTTTGCAGAAGGCTAGATTTCCCTTCGAAATGTTTTTAAAAATATAAGAAATGAGGTGGGCCCGTCAGGAACAGATTTATTGCAATTAATGCAATTCGACAGACATCCTGCATTCCAGCAACTTATGGTGTTTTCTTCTCCAGTTTTGCTCCACTGGGCAACTTTTAAGATGTGTGGACTTCAACTCCCAGAATTCCACAGCCAGCCATGCTGAGCAATTAAATCCCACTGATTTATAGAATTTATTTCGCATTGAGTAATGGAACTTTTTTTTTTTTAGCAAGATAAGATGTTGTGGCTAAACTGAACTCCGCGTCTGCAGTTTTACGCAATATTTACAATATTTGATGTTATTTAATATTTACAATATTAAGATGAGGGAAATCAATGCGGCTGTTTATTCCTCTTTAAATATTCCCCAAGCTGCATGTCTCGCACAAACGAGCCCCACTGCGCAGGCGCAAAGGTTTGACTTTCTCGACGCTTGCGCAAATGCTCAGACACCCAGCACCGTTCAAAAAAAAAAAAAAAAGCGGGAGCCAAACGGTCAGTGTCTGGCGCATGCGCTGTGGCGCCTCTTCCGTCCGCCCGTGTGGGGGGGGTGGAAAGCGAGAGCGGCTGTCATGGCGGCGCGGCGAGGTTGGTGCGGAGGAAAAGGCTCGTTTCTGGCTTTGGCCTCCGGCGTGACGTTCCTGAAACTGCTCCTCATTCCGACATAGTAAGAGATCTGGATTCTTTTGTCTCTTGGCTGATTAAAAAGGCGCGCGGAGGGAGGGAGGCTAGCCGCCGCCATTGTAGATTCGGCTGTTCCAAGGGAGCTTCCCCCGCCCTCCACTACTAGTGCCCTTTTTTTTCTGTGTGTGTGTGGCTGTTCCCGGGGTTGTGCCCCTCCCTCCGTGCTCTTCTTTTGCTACCCTTCCAAGCCCCGCTGATCTCTAGTGAATACGAGCCGTGGGGGGCTGGGGATGATGGGGATTGTAGTGTAACACCTCAAGAGGGTGTCTTGGGAAACATTTTCTCGAGGTTTATGCTGGAATAGCAGTAGTCCTCGACTTACAACCACCATGGATTGAGCCCAACTTTTTTGGGTTGCTCGGTGAAACATTAGTGAATGCTGCTTTTGGGGCCACCGTTGTTAAGTGAATCACTGCAGTTGTTAAATGAATCTGGCTTCGCCACTGACTTTGCTTGCAAGAAGGTCACAAAAGGGGATCACTGAGACCGTCGTAAATACAAGTCATTGGCCAAGCGTCTGAATTTTGCTCATGTGTCCCCCGTCGTCCCCCTGGGGACACTTGAGACCGTTGTAAATATGAGTCAGCCGCCAAGCGTCTAAACTTTGATCACAGGGCTGCTGCAACGGTCGTGTGGAAAACGGTCATAAGTCACTTTTCAGTGCCATTGCAACTTCGAACGGTCACTAAACAAACTGTTGTAAGTGGAGGACTTCCCATGTTAACTATTTAGTCCTATTCTCTACAGTTAACCTGGTTAGTGAATCAATTAACCCAAGTTTGCAAATTGATCCATAGATTTAAAAAGTGGATGATCTAAGAATAGAATAGAATAGAATGAAATAGAAATAGAATAAAGAATAGAATAGAATAGAATAGAATAGAATTCTTTATTGGCTAAGTGTGTTGGACACACAAGGAATTTGTCTTGGTGCAAATGCTCTCAGTATACATAAAAGAAAAGATACATCCCGTCAAGGGTCAAGAATCATCAGGTACAACACAACACTTAATAATAATAGTCATAGGGTACAATAAGTATAGATGGTAGATTAGCCATGGTGGCGCTGTGGTTAGAATGCAGTACTGCAGGCTACTTCCGCTGACTGCTGGCTGTCGGCAGTTCGATTCTCATCAACTCATGGTTGGTGCAGCCTTCAGTCCTTCTGAGGTCGGCAAAATGAGGACTCAGATGGGTGTGAAGCCTTCTTGGAACCGCTGAAAGGATCGTGTTGTGGAGCTGTGCTTTCTGCAGGACGTTTCAGCAGTTCCAGGAAGGCTCCAGACCCATTTGCACCACTCGGGTGTCCCTGAGGACACAGACAAAGCTCCAAATGGTCTCAATGACCCTCTTTAAAAGGATGCAAATGACCAGCTGTCTGCAAGAGGCATAAATCCTTCCATTCCCCACCATACAGTCAGAGCTGAAGAAGCTTCTTGGATGAGAAGCGAGGCGTCTTCAAAAAATAATAATAATCCAGGAAGTCCAGTTGCCTTTTGAAAAAGCACCTATGGGAGAACCATGACCTGGATGACTGAGAATCTCTGTAGGTCTCTATCTGGATACTAACAGTTAACTCCTTGTAGTCATTCCACAGATTTTGAAGTGCACAGGAACTGGCTTGCCATTACTCACAGCCTACCAGCCTCTCGGTGGTACTATGAGGTGAGTGTTTTATTGTTTCATGGCCTGAAATAGCTTGGATTTGTAGAGCAGTGACTTGACTTTTCTGCTCAGAAGGCCTCAAAAGGGGGATGTCATTATCCTGGGACACTGCAACCGTCATAAATCTGAGTCAGTTGCCAAGTGTCTGAATTTTTGACCGTGGGGGTTGCTGCAGTGGTTCTAAAGGTGAAAAAAACTAAACTCACTTTTTTTCAGTGCTTTTGTATCTTCAAACAGTCACTAAAAAAACTACCTGTACAGGTAGCCCTCGACTTCCAACAACATTTGAGGCCAGGATTTCCATTGCTAAGTGAGACATTTTTTTGAGTTTTGCCCCATTTTGCCATCTTTCTTGCCACAGTAGTTAAGTGAATCGCTGCAGTTGATAAGTTAGTAACCTGGTTGTTAAGTGAATCCCTGTTGACTTCTCTTGTCAGAAGGTCACAAAAGGGGATCACGTGACCCTGGAACACAGCAACGGTTGTAAGGGTGAACCAGTTGCCAAACATCTGAATTTTGATCCCATCATCATGGGGATGCTTCAAAGGTCATAACTGCGAAAAAATGGTTGTTAAGTCCCTTTTTTCGGTGTTGTTAGTACCCTGTTTCCCCGAAAATATGACCTACCCTGAAAATAAGTCCTAGCTTGGTTTTTACATGTGTGCCCAATATAAGCCCTAATTAAGATCCCGCCCTCTCCAGAGTGGATGGGTAAAAATTCAGCTATGGGAGCGTGGAGCTGCCCTACTACTAACCTTTGGACAGTTGTAGCCCGGCCTCGCACATCCTGACACCTGCCTTTGCCTGCCCATTTCTTCTGCAGCCGGCAAGGCTGTTCAGGCTTTTCTGAAGGCCTCTGGAGCTGAGAACAAAGCTCAGGATCGATCCAGAGTTCCGTTATCGGCTGCAGAGGCCTTCAGGAAAGCCTTGCCGGCTGCAGAAGAAGAAGTTCCTGAAGGCCTCTGACAGCGAAAAGGAGGCCGGGGGTGACACACACACGTGAGGTTAGTCAGTGGATGACATCCCCCGAAAATAAGACCTGGTGCCTTTTTTGGTGGCAAAAAATATATAAGACAGGGTCTTATTTTCAGGGAAACACGGTATCTTCAAACGGTCACTAAAGAAACAGTTGTAAGTCGAGGACTACCTGTATTCTCCTCCAAAACAAGGTGTGTTAGAAGCTTTGCTCATCTGGTTTCTGAATCTACCCACAGATAGTTTAACCGGCAAGTTTTGCTTTTAAGATCTGCTTGTCCCTGGAAGCTGAACAAACCTCTCAAGCAGGCAATTGCAGCCTCTTTTGCCTGTCCTGTCAGCCTTCCTAGATTAAAAAGTGAAGGTCTCTCTCTGGGTTAGCCCAGCGAACTGATCCAGATCGTTCCCCTTTACACAGACAAGAATAGCAACAACCGACCGGTTTGCAATAATTTGGGTAAGTTCGCTCTCCCACGTTTAAACAGATTCCGGGCAATTCTTCCGATTCCTTGAATCTTGCAAAAAAAAAATGTTTTTTTTTTAAAGGGAGCTAACTTATACTGTCCTTTTAAAAGTTTGTTTTGCTTTTTTTTCCAAGCCTTTTTTTTCTTTCCTTTTTATCCTGTATTAATCTTTTATTATTGTAATCAGTAATTATAGCCAATACGATTGAGAGCCATTTTAACCTAGTGGTTAAGGCTTCAGGTTAGAAAAACAGGAGTCTGAATTCTAGTCCCAGTTTAGACGTGAAAGTGGGTTGGTGAATTCTGGTCCCGCCTTAGCCACGAAAGCCAGCTGAGTGACTTTGGACCAATCACCAGGAGACTGTGAGCTCTAGTCTCATCTTAGCCATGAAAGCCCGCTGGGTGATTTTGAGCTAATAGAATAGAATAGAATCTAGAATAGAATAGAATCTAGAATAGAATCTAGAATAGGATAGGATAGAATATAGGATAGAATATAGGATAGAATAGAATTCTTTATTGGCCAAGTGTGATTGGACACACAAGAAATTTGTCTTGGTGTAAATACTCTCAGTATAAATAAAAGAAAAGATACATTCATCAGGAGTTGAGAATCATAAGGTACAACACTTAATGATAGTCACCAGGTGACAGTTCTAGTCCTACCTTAGCCACGAAAGCCAGCTGAGTGACTTCGGGCCAATCACCAGAGACTGTGAGTTCTAGTCCCGCCTTAGGCATGAAAACCTGGCTCGCTGACTTCAGGCCAGTCACTCTCTCTCTACCCAACCCACCTCACAGGATTGTGGTGGTGGGGAAAGGAGGAAGAAGTATTCAGTGTCTTCACTGCCTTAAGTTACTTACAAAGTTATAAAGGTGAAATACAAATCTTAAAAAATGAAAATATTAAATTATTATTTAAAAAACCACAAGGAAGCACCAAGTGCTCCCCCCGAAAAGAAACGGCTTCAGACATTCAAATTATATTTTTTTTAAAACTTTAGCAGTGAGAACTATTTGAGAGCAGAACCGGTTATGACGGTTGATGGTAGAATCCCTTTCCAGCCATCTGCTGAAAATATGACATCGGGTTTTTGCACTAAGCTGGGAGATTAACTTGATGACTTAAATCATCATCTTGTTTTAATGACCCCATAATCCCCTGCGGGGTGGAGTCTGGGCATCAGAATGGAGCTGAGTATTTACTGGCCGGATGCCCTTCCTGTCGCCAATGCGGAGTTTTGTTCAGCAGATATATTCTCATTGTGCCCAGAGAGGGAAATATCTGCCTCTCCCTAGGATTGAACTCACCACCTCCTGATTGTGAGGCGAGAGCTCCACCTCTAGGCCACCGCACCAAACCTGATGACTTAAATGACCCTGCCAAACTTGGGGATTTGGTGACCTGAACAGGGTGCTAAAGCATGAAACATACAATCCTCTCATGCCTCTTCCTGTAGATTTCTGTTGCTTATTTTTTATTTTTTGTTTCTTAATTTCAGGCAACTTCTGAATGGACCTTGGATTACCCTCCCTTTTTTGCCTGGTTCGAGTGTATGCTTTCCTACGCTGCGGTGTACTTTGACAAAGAGATGTTGTCCGTACAGAACCTCAACTATGCCAGCCAAATGACCATCCTTTTCCAAAGGCTATCAGTGATCGCTACGGATACGCTCTACATCTATGCTGTGTACCAGTAAGTGGTTGTGTCTTTAGTTATCTCCTTTTTAAGAGCCGTGGTGGCACAGTGGTTAGAGCGCAGGCTACTTCTGCTGACTGCAATTTGGCAGTTCAAATCGAGTCAATCAGGGTGGACTCAGCCTTCCACCCTTTCCGACATGAGTAAAATGAGGACCCAGATTGTTGGGGGGGCAAGAGGCTGACTCTGTATATTGCTTAGAGAGGGCTAGGAAGCACTGTAAAGCAGTATATAAGTCTGTTGGGAAGGAAGGAAGGAAGGAGAGGTGTCACAGTGGTTAGAAAGCAATATTGCAGGATAACTCACTGCCCACAGCCAGGAGTTCCATCCTGACTAGCTCAAGGTTGACTCAGCCTTCCGTCCTTTCCAAGGTGGGTAAAATGAGGACCCAGATTGTTGGGGGCAAAAGGCTGACTCTATAAACCACTTAAAGAGGGGCTGTAAAGCATTATGAAGCGGTATATAAGTCTAAGTGATATTGGGAAACAAGGAAGGAAGGAGCTGTGATAGTGCAGTGGTTAGAACGTAGTATTGCAGGACAACTCTGCTCAAGTCTAGCAGTTCAATTCTCAGCAGCTCATGGTGTACTCAGCTTTCCCTCCTTCCGAGGTGGGTAAAATGAGGACCCAGATTGTTGGGGGTGACAGGCTGACACTCTGTAAACTGCTTAAGAGAGGACTGGAAAGCACTGTGAAGCAGTATATAAGTCTAAGGGTGCTATTGCTACCTTCCTTTCCTTCCTTCCTTCCTTCCTTCCTTCCTTCCTTCCTTCCTTCCTTCCTTCCTTCCTTCCTTCCTTCCTTCCTTCCTCTTTTATTCCCTTTCTCATTCTCTTTCCCAGTGGCACCGTGCTCCCTTTCTTCCTGGTTAGAATGCAGTATTGCAGGCTGACTGCCCACGGCCACGAGTTCAATCCTGACCAGCTCAAGGTTGACTTCCGAAGCGGGTAAAACGAGGACCCAGATTGTTGAGGGAAAATATGCTGACTCTGTAAACCGCTTTGCGAGGGCTGTAAAAGCACCGTGAAGCGGTATATAAGTCTTAGTGCTGTTGCTATTGGGTGCTCCTTGGGGTCCGGAGAAAAGGGAAGGAGACCACTGATTTCGATTGTCCCGGCCTTTCCAAAATACTGTACAGGTAGTCCTTGACTTACGACCACAATTGAGCCCAAAGTTTCCATTGCTAAGCAAGAGAGCTGTTAAGTGAATTTTGTCCCATTGTACGACCAGCTGTTAAGTGAATCGTTGCTGTTGTTAAAGTCAGTGACACAGTTGTGAAGTGAACCCGGCTTCCCCCGTAGATTTTGCTTGTCAGGTCGCAAAGGAGGGAATCACGTGACTCTGGGGCCCTGCAGCTGTCGTAAGTACGAGTCCGTGGCCAAGCCTCTGAATTTTGCTCCTGTGTCCATAGAGATGCTGCAAAGGTCGTAAATGTGGAAAACTGTCCTAAGTCATTTTTTTTCTTCACTGTCACAACTTTGAATGGTCCACCCAATGGATGGTTGTAAGACAAGGACTACCTGTAATTGGGGAGGTTGGAGGGAACGTAGATGTTTTTGCTTGATAAACTACTTAAGACAGTAGCTAGATAGTTTAGGAATGAGAGCTTCCCCCTTAAGGGAATGCTTCATGGGAATTGTAGTAAATACCTCATGGGAGATGTAGTTCACGTCACATGGTCACATCTGTAATCCTGATTGGTCACTGATTTGATCTCTGGTTGGGCTGGGGGAGTTTTTTCGGGCATTCTTACCTGGACCATTAAACGGGAGATTTCCTTTGCTATAACGCTGTGGGATCAAATCCTAGTGTAATTTGATTGCTTATTGTACCCTATGACTACCATTAAATATTGGACCTGATGATTCTTGACTCTTGACAAATGTATCTTCTCTTTTATGTACACTGAGACCATTTGCACCAAGACAAATTCCTTGTGTGTCCTATCACACTTGGCCAATAAAGAATTCTATTCTATTATTAGTTACATATTTATACATAATTATACATAGTTATGCTCATTCATACCATATTATTTCATCTCACCATAACCTTTCATTCATTGAGGACCTGCACGAGTCAAAAAGAGGGCTGTGGAAATATTTACAGACCCTTCACATCCTGGACATAAACTGTTTCAACTCCTATCCTCAAAACGACGCTATAGAGCACTGCACACCAGAACAACTAGACACAAGGACAGTTTTTCCCCCATGCCATCCCTCTGCTAAACAAACAATTCCCTCAACACTCTCCAACTATTTACAAAGTTTTTACTACTATCACTATTAATCTTCTCATCACTCCTTATCACCCATCCCCTCCCACTTGTGACTGTATGACTGTAACTTTGTCGCTTGTATCCTTACGATTTATATTGATTGCTTCCTAGTATGATTTGTACCCTATGACTCTTGCTAAGTGTTGTACCTTATGATTCTTGATGAATGTATCTTTTTTATGTACACTGAGAGCATTTCCTTGTGTGTCCAATCACACTTGGCCAATAAAGAATTCAATTCTCTATTCTTTGAATCTTTTCACACTATTGAGGCAAAAATTGGACGTTAGATGAATCTCAACATAACTGTGAGTTATACTTTGAGGATGCCTAATGAATCCAATACACTAACTTTGCATGGAAGCCTTTCTAGTGTTTAACTGCTAGTCCCAAGCTGTTCCAGGAGCATGGGACAAGAACACCCCATAAGATGTGATGCAAGTAAGATTTGTGTGTCTTGGCTTCTTGTTACAGATGCTGCAGTTGTGTAAACGGGAAGCGAGGCGGAAAAGACCTATTGGAGAGCCCACCGTTTGTTCTTTCAGTCCTCCTCTTGTGGAATTTTGGCCTCTTAATTGTGGATCGTATCCTTCACTCTCCATTTATCTTTCCTGAAGATACTGATCCATTAACCCAATATGAGAGTCGGGCGAAATAAATACCTTTAGATCTACCGAATCTGTTAGGGGTTTAGAGCTAGCTGGAATTGTATTTAAATTGGAAAGACCTCTTGGCTGGGAGGAATTTTTCTAAAGCAGATGGACTTCCTTATATCAACCTCAGATATTCACTTCCAATACAATGGTTTCCTGTTTGGATTGCTGCTGCTTTCCATTGCACGATTATTCCAGGTAGTGTTTAGCGCCCTTCCCCTCTTTCATCCCTCCATCTGTCTGTCTGTCTGTCTCTCTCTCTCTACAAACACACACACTCCTTGACTGACTTCTTCCTTTTCCTATTTTCCTCACACCAACTCTGTGCGGTGGGTTGAATAGAACGATAGAGGGACTGGCCCAAAGTCACCCAGCCGGGTTTCATGCCTAAGGCAGGACTAGAACTCACCATCTCCTGGTGATTGGCCCAAAATCCTCCAACCAGTTTTCATTCCTAAGATAGGACTAGAATTCACCATCTCCTGGTGATTGGCCCAAAGTCACCCAGCTGGCTTTCATACCTAAAGTGGGACTAGAACTCACCGTCTCCTGGCGATTGACCCAAAGTCACCCAGCCAGTTTTCATGCTTAAGGCGGGACTAGAACTCACCATCTCCTGACGATGGGCCCAAAATCACCCAACCAGCTTTCATGCCAAGGGAGGGACTAGAATTCACTGTCTCCTGGTAATTGGCCCAAAGTCACCCAGCCAGCTTTCATGCCTAAGTTGGGCGGCCTAGAATTTATATTATTTCTACGATAACGAACGAAGAAAGGTAATTCTAGAATCTTGAAAAGCTCCTATGTTGCTTTGTTAAACTCTACACAAGGCCCCAAGTTCCTCATTTCCTCCTCATGCTTTGATGAAGACAACGAATATTTGTTTATTCTAACTCTTTGCTCTCCTTTTCCCCGTCATCATTCCTTTCCAGAAAAGATACTTGGAGGGAGCTTTTCTCTTTGCTATCCTCCTGCATTTCAAGCACATCTACCTCTACGTAGCTCCAGCCTACGGCATCTATCTACTCCGATCTTACTGCTTTCCCCAAAATAACCCAGGTACGTTGCTGACCGTTTCATACAGGGTGTCCTTGACTTAACAACAGTTTGCTTCGTGGCCATTCAAAGATACAACCAGTGGTGGGATTCAAGGTTTTTTTTTACTGCCAGTTCTGTGGGTGTGGCATGGTTTGGTGGGCGTGGCAGGGGAAGGATACCGTAAAATTCTCCATTCCCTCCCCACTCCTGAGGGAAGGATACTTCAAAATCCCCATTCCCTCCCCCCCCCCTCACTAACCTGCTTTCCAGCTCCGTTCTCCTGTGCAGGGCAACCAAAGAAGGCCCAGCCAATCAGCTAGGACTCAATGGGAGGGGGAGAATATATGGGGGCGGGGCCAGTCAGACGTGGTATTTGCCGGTTCTCTGAATTACTCAAAATTTCCACTACCGGTTCTCCAGAACTGATCAGAACCTGCTGAATACCAGCTCTGGATACAACCCCACTGAAAAACGTGATTCCTGATCCTTTTTCGCACTTATGACCGTTGCAGCATCCCCCCTGGTTGCATGATTTCCATTCTATGGACGCTTGACAGCTGACTCACTTTTATGACATTACCAATTTAAGAACTGCCCCGATTCACTTCGTAACCGTAGCAAGGAAGGTCGTAAAATGGGGCAAGGCCCACTTCACAACTGTTTGGCTTAGCCGCAAAAAAATTTCAGCTCAGTTGTTGGTTGTAAGTCAAGGACTCCCTGTATTGCAGAATGCAAGGTCTAGTTAGAAAGGTGGTCTGATCTGCCGTGACCAGGTTTGAAATTTTATCATCATCATCATCATCATTCTAGCTCTCATTGTGTCTAGATGGATCTCTTCGGTGGCGCAGTTTCAGTTTTCTGCGTGTAATCATGCTCGGATTAATGGTCTGCCTCGTTTCTGCCGTTTCCCTGGGGCCCTTTCTGGTTTGGGTAAGGAACCCGTCTGTTTTTTCTTTTTCTTTCTGAAAGACCTTTTTATGACCTGTCCTCAAGTTACAGCTTCCTCAATAGAGGCAGTCCTCCATTTGTTCCCAGAATTACGGTCATAAATTGTGCCAGTCATCCAGCTGGCCATCAAGTGACTAACCTGATTCTGCAACTTATGTGTGTGTGTGTGTGTGTGTGTGTGTGTTTGTGTGTTTCAATCTTGGCAGCCATCAGTTCAGCTGGTTGGGGGATTCTGGGAGTCGAAGTCCACATCCCTAAAATAGGCCACGAAATGATCTCGATGAAATGAAGAGAAGATTAATAGGATTTTTTTCTCCCATTTAGGGTCAACTTCCTCAACTTTTCTCTCGCCTCTTCCCTTTCAAACGCGGCCTCTGCCACGCATACTGGGCCCCAAACGTTTGGGCGGTGTATAACTCCCTTGACAAGATGTTGTCAGTGCTTGGTAGGTATTTTAATCCTTTGGTTTCTTCTGTCTGTCCTTCCATCCAGCCATTTTATTCAACATGGACACCACCACCCGACTCCAGCCAGGTTACTTAGGCAACCGGCTTTGCCCCATCGCATCGGCCCGTCCCACTCATTCAGGAAAGTAACCCTGTGTGCTCTTGTCAGTCAAAAGAATTCCAACTGCCAAGATCTGGGATTTGGTTTGAGCAGACCCCCCCAACTCTCTACTAGCACTGATGGACATTACCTAGTTTGGTAAGGAAACGTCTGCAAAATAACCATCAAGCTCAGAGAGCACCAAGGACTCCACAGTCTCCCTTCCCCCCCCCCCCCCCCCCACACACACATCATCTTTTAACGGCCCCATAATCCCTTGCGGTGTGGAGTCTGGGCAACTGAAATGGAGCTGAGTGTTTACTGGCCGGATGCCTTTCCTGTCGCCAGTGCGGAGTTTTGTTCAGCAGATCCCTTTTCGTTGCGCCGGAAAGAGAAATATCTGCCTAGGTTCAAACTCACCGCCTCCTGATTGTGAGGGTGAGAGCTCCACCTCTAAGTCACCGCACCACACACCCACACACACCTCTCTCCTACCACTGAAAATGCCACTTAGTTGAGTAATTAAACATTTGAAAGAAAACCACCAAGCTCAGAGAGGACCAAAGACCCCATAAATCGTATTACAGATCGTTTGGACTGGGTGCCTGAGCTCATTAACTTCATTAATTATCCTCTTGGCTTTCCAGGGCTGAGGTATCAATGGCTTGACCCTGCAAAAATACCTAAGGCAGCCATGACAGGAGGGCTGGTTCAGGAATTTCAGCACAGCGTCCTCCCTTCTGTGACCCCACTGGCAACCTTATGCTGCACCGCCGTCTCAATGCTGGTGAGTATAAACCATTGTCCCACCTGTGTATTTTGCTGTCTTCTTTTCTTCTTCTTTCCTCTGGCGCAAATCTGTTGAATTTCAATACGTTCCCAACTCTACTGGTCCACAATTTCCTTAAAAATAGCACTTCTTTGACAAAACTGCCATGCAGGCAACGCTCAGGTAAAACTTTTCCTAGGCAAGAAGCAGAGTAACCATTTAAAAAAAAAAAAAAAACCTAAATGTCACTGTGCCCGATTCTTAACAGAAGCATAAACTGTTAAATTGGAAGGTCCTTTTTTCCCCGCTGTGCAGCTAATGCAGATTTGACGTGATGTTAAAAAAAAGGTGTCAGGGTGTCAACTCATAAAATATTTCTATGGTCTTTCTAGATTTGCCAACAGAAAGGGAGGGGGGAAAGGGGGTTTGAAAGAGCAGTGCGGCAGATTGGAAAGCGAAAGTGCATTCCATAAATAGTTTTTCAAAGATAAGTCACTAGGCGACCGAAGTTTCTGCCGCGCACAATTCAAGCTGGAGAGCATGATTGATGACTCTTGGCTATGGAGGTGTCTCATTGGAGAATACGAATTATGACACACCCAGTGGGGTGGGGGGAAAACCAGGGTCAAGGGTGACACTGAATGATGTGTCTCAAAGTCGGCTACACCCAGGCAGTGCCGGACATGTTAACTCCCAATAAATCCTTTTGAAGTTTTGGCTCAAGACTCATTATTTAATTAGGGTAACTGCCTGAATCCTGACACAGGGTTAAAACACTGGATCCAGTCTTGAAAATCCCTAGTCACAGTTAGATTTTCTTCCGTCTAAACCTCGGATTTCTCCGAGGGCCAGATCAGCATTGTAAATTCATTGTCAGGATTCCAGCAGTTACTCCAATTAAATCATGAGCCTCGAGCCACACTCCCAAAACTAAAAAGAATTTATTAGAAGTTAACATTCTACATCCGGCATTGCTTGAAATACGTAATTCACTGTCACCGTTGATCTTGCTTTTCCCCCCCCCCCACACTCCTCTAGGTGTATCATCCAACGAAACACGTCCATAGCCCAGAGTCATCAATCATGCTCTCCAATTAGGTTTTTGCGTGGCAGAAGCTTCAGTCATCTAATCCGTCTTCGAAGAAAATATGAACGGAATGTACTTTCGATTCCACACTGCTGCCTCCTCTTTGAAACTCCCCTCCTTTTTTTTTCTTGGCAACTCTAAAACGTGTATACAAAATGTTTTATGAGTTGACATGCAGGCCAGGAAGGGGGTGGGAGTTGGGACGGACGGTTCCTGCAGCACTCTGCCAGCTAAAATGGGGCTCGGGGGTCCACGCACAGCCCCCAGCACCCATTTTCGGCCTGGACAGTCTGCAGCATTTTGCCGGCCAAAAAGGAGGTGAGCCACACACCCCCCCCACCCCCAGCATCCCATTTGGCCGCTAGAGGCACTGTGGGCAAGTCCTTTGGTATTTCCAGGCCGGCCCCACAAGCCAAGATCTAAGCACCCTTGAGTTTGACACCCCTGGTCTAAACTGAATCCTGCTCAAATGATGAGCTTGTACAACGGGCTGTACGAACATTAATTTGGCAAACTCTGGGAGACGGGAAGACACAGGGCCCTGGTGTACTATGGGCCACGGAGTCGCAAAGAGTCAGGCATGGCTTAGAGACTCAACAACAACAACAACTGTCAGGATTCTGGCAGTTGCCCCCAATTAAATCATGAGTCTCAAGCCAAACTTCCAAAAATTCAAAAAGGATTTATTAGGAGTAAACATGCCAGCACTGCGCTGGGTATAACCGACTCTGAGGCACATCATTCACTGTCACCCTTGACCCTGGTTTTCCCTCCACCCCCCTGGGTGTATCGTAATTCATATTCTCCAATGGGACATGTCTATAGCTAAGAGTCATCAATCATGTTCTCCAGTTAGATATACGTGTGGCAGAAATTTCATTCCCCTAGCTTTTTCGGGTCCGGTTCCTAACAGATCACGGCCCCGGTGGGGTTGGGGATCCCTGGTCTAAAGCCAACCCCCCAAGTTTGAAGGCACCTTTCTCTAGGGCAGGACAGAAAAGAAAGGCCTCCGTTGATTTGATGACCCGTTTGATGGTGGGAGACCCACTGAAGCTCTGTTTCTGCCTGTTGTTTCTAGCCTTCTGTTTTCTGTCTTTGGTTTAAACCCCAAGGGCCCAGAGGATTCCTCAGGTGCTTGGTTCTCTGTGCGCTAAGCTCCTTCCTGTTCGGTTGGCACGTCCACGAGAAAGCCATTCTCCTCGCCATTCTCCCTTTGAGGTAAGAGAGCGGTCACTGCTGACCACTGTGAGGGGCGGAGGGGCGAAGGGAGCCGTTGAAACCCTACATGGCATAGGGCCAAGCTTCTCCCCATCGTATCAGCCTGTCCCACTCGTTCAGGCAGGGAAGGCATTCCGCAGGCCCTGTCAGTCAAAAGAATTTCGACTGGCAGAGTCTGGGAAGCAGGGTCTGCCCTTGCATTGTGGAACATCTTGCCCTCAGAGGTGAGGAAAGCTCCCCATTTATAATTTTATCAGTAATTTAAAATGTTTAATACTAAGTTATTCTGAGGGTAATGTTTATTGATTATATTGCACAGAGCCCCTCTCCCAAGGGGAGACAAGCAGTTCAGAAGCCTTGACGGGGAGAAAGGGAGAGAAGGAAAGGAGCGAAAGAAAAAGAAGGGGAAGGGAGAAAGAAAGAAAGAAAGAAAGAAAGAAAGAAAGAAAGAAAGAAAGAAGGGAGAGGAAGGAAAGAAGGAAAGGAAGGAAGGAAAGAAAGAAGAAAGAAAGAAAGAAAGGAAGGAAGGAAGGAAGGAAGGAAGAAAGAAAAGGGGGAAGGGAGAAAGGAAAGAAAAAAGAAAGGAAGAAAGAAAGAAAGAAGAAAAGGGAGGGAGAGGAAGGAAGGGAGAGAGGAAGGAAAGAAAGAAGGAAGGGAGAGGAAGGAAGGAACAGGGATTGGAGAGAGAAAGAAAAGAAAGGAGGGAAGGAAAGAGAAAGAAAGTTCTGATCCCAAATATCCACAAACAAATACAGCAGAAGTCTGGAATTGGGATTTCTTGTAGCTTTCCTAAGAATCCAGGCCTCCCTCTCCCTTCACTGACTGAGGAACCAGGACAGATCTCTGCTCAAACAACCACCAAACTGGACAGAACTGTGAAGCAGCTGGTGAAGAAAATTTACCTGAGGTTTTTCAGCAAGACAATCCAAAACATACCTCCAAATGGGTCCAAAAGTACAGGTAGTCCTCAACTTCCGGCCATAGTTGAGCCCCAAATTTCAGGGCTAAGCGAGACCGTTGTTCAGTGAGTTTTGCCCCAATTTACGAGCCCTGAAATTTGGGGCTCAACTATGGCCGGAAGTTGAGGACTACCTGTACTTTTCTTGCCAATGTTGTTAAGTGAATCACTGGACTTGTTAGGTTAGTAACACGGTTGTTAAGTTAAATCTGGGTTCCCCATTGACTTTGCCTATCAGAAAGTCACAAAAGGCGAATCACAAAATGGTCAGGTGATCGAAATCCGGACCCTTGGCAACTGCTTCATATTTATGACAGTCGCGGTGTCCCTGGGGTCACATAACCGCCTTTTACGACCTTGAGCAGCAAAGTCAATGGAGAAGCCAGATTCACTTACAGCCGTGCTGCTGACTTAACAACTGCAGTGATTCACTTAACAACGGTGGCAAGAAAGCTTGTAAAATGGGGAAAGATTCACTTAACAGCTGTCTCGCATTAGCAACAAAATTTTTGGCTTCAATTGTGGTTATTTGTCAAGGATTATCTGTATTTGTAGTATCAGTCAACAAGCATGGCAGCTTTGAGAGATGGCTGATAAAAGCAGAATCCTTTTTTTAAAAATATTCCTCTTTTTGTATTGTTCCATTCTCAGCTTGCTGTCTGTGGAGAGGTCAAGAGATGCTGGCAATTACCTAATACTGTCCACTACGGGGCATTTTTCCCTCTTCCCACTGCTGTTTACCACACCAGGTATATTTCATTTCTTGTGATTTGTAACCGGTTTTTAAATGATTTTGGCCTCCAGTCCCCTAATCCATTTTTTTTGCTCTTCTCTGCACTCTTTCCAGAGTCTCAACACCATTTTTTAAAATTGGGGCGACCTAAACTGGATACAATATCCCAAATGTGTTCTTACTAAAGCGCTAACAGCTTCATGTGATTTTGATTCTATCCCTCTGTCAATGCAACCTAGGACTGCCTTGGTTGCTAGTCCCAACATCAGACTGGGTCCAGATTTGCCCTACTATTAATGGTTTGGTAGTGATTGGATTAAGTCGGCATTTCCATGTGGAAGAGGATGGATGAGTGGCTAGCCTGAACAAAATCCCACAGCATGGATTTAAGCAGGGCCTCTACCATTTTGTCTGGGCCATACATGTCAATCCATGACCAATGAGTCTTAACCCAGCAGGGCATAAGCTCGACATGACACAGGATACCTCAATGGGAATACTCTTTCCCGCAATACATCTGTCATGGGGTTTGCTGCTACAAAATCTTCGTTGTTTTGTCTTTCAGAGCTGCCCATTAAAATACTGCTGATGCTCCTCTTTTCGGTGTACAGCTTCTCCTCCCTGAAGGCCCTGTTCAGGTAAGAAAGAAATAATTTTACAAATAAAGAGAAGAAAAAAAAAACCTTCCCCGTTATCACGGGATTCGGTTTTGCACGCTGTCCCATCTTAGGGCAGTTAAGCTAACAATAAAGGAGAATATTTGTAGCTCCAGGTTGAAATAAGAGGTTCTTGGTAATCTCTGGTTGTTTTCTTAACAGATGTTTCAGCACCCAGCTTGGTAACACCATCAGTGCTAGAAGGGAATGGGGTTGATGAAGAAGAAGAGGAGGAGGAGGAGGACTATGAGGCCCTCGGTGCTCTCTTAGGTTGCTTGTTTGCTTGCAGACATTTCATCACCCAACTAGGTAACAACATCAGTGCACTGGGTACGTCTGCAAGGAAGCAACCAACCTCAGAGAGCAGCAATAGGATTTGGCTGGGTCAGATGATTACATTGATCGTTCGATCTTAGGCGGCTCTACTTGAAAGTAAAACACCAACGGTGCATTGGGAGGGTTGCAAGAAGTCGGAAGTCCAGTCTACCAGCTTGCTTCCTCAGTGGCAAATCAGAATAGAATCCAGGATAACTTGAGTTGGAAGGGACCTTGGAGGTCTTCTAGTCCAAGCCCCTTCTCAAGCAGAAAACCCTATACCATCCTACACAGATTAAAAAGCACCCACACACCTGGATGCCGCTGGATCCGTTTGGCTTCACTTAAAAGATAAGGTAGCAGATAGCGGTACAGGTAGTCCTCAAATTATGACTGTAATGGAGTCTGCCCGTTAACAGTCAGAAGCTTCGAGAGAAGGTGTAATATGATCACCTCACTTGATGCCTTCCTCAGCCCCCGGTCCCCACCCATGTCCCCAATGCAGTTGTTAAGGAGAGAACGGGCCGCCTTGGGAGTTCTAGCACAAGCCCAGACACACTTGCTCTGGGCCTCCCAAGGCCTCTTTCATACCCTAAGGCACCCTGTGTTCCACTTCCTGTCCTTCAAGGGCCCTGATAAAGATTATGAATGAATAGTCTTATTCTCTTTCCCCCAAAGATTAGAATGGCCCCCAATATGATACTCTTCCGGAAGGCGCCAGCAGGCCTGGGGAACGCAGAACAGGATGGAGCCCATTTAAATGGCTCGTGTGATGTATTGTCGCCAGGGTGGAGGGTTATTATTTTATTAATGTACTGTATTATTTGATTATTCTCTTTTCTTAGTTTTCTTGTTTTATATGTGAGGTTTTACCCTGTTTTCCCGAAAATACGACCTACCCTGAAAGTATGTCTTAGCTTGAGTTTTACAAGTGTGCCCAACATATAAGCCCTATCCCCAAAATAAGCCCTAATTAAGATCCCGCCCACTCCAGCATGCACGGGTAAAAATTAAGCTAGGATAGGGATGGCGGGCGGAGCTGCCCTACAACTTACCTTTGGACGGTTGTAGCCAGGCCTCACACACCCCGACACCTGCATTGCTGGCCCATTTCTTCTGCATCCGGCAAGGCTTTCCTGAAAGCCTCTGGAGCTGGTAACAAAGCTCAGGATCGATCCAGAGCTCTGTTATCGGATTCAGAGGCCTTCAGGAAAGCCTTGCCAGCCATAGAACAATAGGTTCCTGAAGGCCTCTGACAGCGAAAAGGAGGCGGGAGGGGGGGCAATGCGCGCAAGTGAGGTTAGTCAGTGGATGACGTCCCCTGAAAATAAGACCTGGTGCCTTTTTTTTTTTTGTGGCAAAAAAATAAATAAATAAGACAGGGTCTTATTTTAGGGGAAACACTGCATATTCCTGTAAGCTGCCTTGAGATGCAATGTGCATATAGGCAGCAATATAAATTTCCTAAAACAAAGAAATGATTTTTTTTTTAAAAAGGGATTTAAAAAAGTCCTCCCTTGTCCTGTCTCCATAGGAACGAGCCTCTGCTTCACTGGCTGGAAAAGGTCTACCTCATTGGGCTGATACCCATAGAAATCACCTGTGAAATTGTGTTTCCTTTTACTTCCTGGGCTCAAAAACTGCCTTTCCTGCCTTTGTTGCTCACCTCAGTGTATTGTGCTTTCGGCCTTATTTATGCCTGGCTCAAGCTCTACATCTCGGCCTTCCTAGGACCATCGGAAGGCAAACCAAAAAAAGAGCAATGATTTGTATATCATGGGTTCCAAGCCAGCAAAGATCATTCCAGAAAGTTCACAACCGCAACATGTGCTAACATGGGACATCCTGTACCAATTCCAGAAATGGAAGTTAAAAACTCGTTTTTTTTAAAGATGTGGAGACCTGAAACGAATTGGAAAGTAATTAGGTTTTTTTATACCGGTGTGACCTGAATGCAATATTGGTTATTTCGATAATTGCGGTTGCAAGAAAAAAAAAATCAACGTTTTTGCTTATTTCAAATTATTCTGTCTCCAAAGGCCGTCGGGATGTGCTGATAACAAATACAGAGGAAACAAGAACAATTTCTTTCTCCCCAGTTTGAGATGTAATATATATATATATTCCTTATTTTGAATTATAAGGAAAAACAGATTTGCAAATTTAAGAGATGGGACCTTGCATGTATTAAAAAAAAAAAAAAAAGGACACAGGCTGAATTCCCCAACTCTGTATTACAGGATCACTGTTCTATAGAAAATGTTGCTATCATGCAGGGCAAAAAAAATGTGAATAAAGGATTCATTTTTTGTATCCGTTCCCTTGTCTGTGTGGAATTTATAATTGGAGATATATTTTACTTTATTGTCATTGCACTCGTATAACAAAATTAAATACCATCTTCAGTGACTTTTATGACTGAAAATAAACACAAACAGACATCCTTCACATTCTATACATTGAATTGAAAACCCCTGATACTGCATTCATATTGCACTATACAGTAGAATTCAACAGAGTTCAATTCAATAGCCCTGGGATAGAAGCTGTTTTTCAGCCCATTTGTCCTTGTTTTTATTATCCTGTACCATCTGCCAGATGTTAATAGTTCAAAAAAAGGGTTCCCAAGATGAGATGGATCTTTGAGGATGTTTTGAACTTTCTTAAGGCAGCAGGAGCTATAAAACTCTTCCAAAGAGGGGAGAGGGCAACCAATGATCCTCTGGGCAATGACATTAACCCTCTGGAATGCTGTCCTATTTGCCACTGTGCAATTGGCAAACCATACAGAGGTGCAGTATGTTAAAATGCTCTCTATGGTGCAGTGGTAGAAGGTCACCAGCAGTTTTTCATTTGGTTATTGTTTCCTGAGAAGCCTCAGGTAGTATAATCTCTGCTGGGCCCTTTTGACCAGGGCTGCAACGTGAGCACCCCCAGGTCAGATCCTCTTTTATGGTAACACCCAGAAACATAAAACTGGCCACTTGCTCCACTCGGTCTATTTATCCAAGTAAATCAGATTGGATTGGATTTGCAATCTTTATCCAGTTGCCTTTCTCTCACTGGGATGTTGCTGCTCTCATTCATTTCTCTGTTCGCAATCCCCACCCACCCTTTAAATACCAACCAGTTTGGCAAGCATGCAAATTTTGATCATGGCAATGCAGCAACTGTCATTAAGTGGGAGAAACCGTCATACATCCCTTTTTTCAGGGCCTTTCCGACTTTGAACAGTCACTAAATGAACGGTTGTAAGTCGAGGACTATTTTCAAACCAACACCTGCTTAGAAGGGAACCGCCCAAGGCTGTACAGAGCCCCGCCTCCCAGCCAATCAGAGCTTCGCCTCCCAGCCAATCAGAGCTTCGCCTCCCAGCCAATCCGCGGCGGGGACGGACCAGCCTCGACGTAGCCCCCGCTTCCTGCGCCAGGGTGGGAGGGAGGGAGGGAGGCCGGGGCGGCGGAACCTTCCTCCTCGGGCGTTGAGGGCGCGGGGAAGGCGTTGCAGGCAGGACCGTCCCCCGCTCCGGACCGGCCGCCATGCAGCTCCGCTTAGGCATCCCCAAAGAGGCGCATTCGCTGCCGCCGCCGCCCCTGTTCACCTTCCCGTCGGTCTGGATGGCGGGCGTCTTCTGGCTCAGCGCCCTGCTGGACAACGGCCTCAACCGCAGGCCCATCCTGCGAGCCGGTCAGTCGCCGGGCCTCCCGGTCCCTTCCCCGCCGCTCTGTCGCCCTTGGACGGGCTGCGAGGGGTCGCCGGGGCTGCTGCCCTGCCGGGATCCCCGTCTCGGACTCCGGGCCGCTGACCACCACGCGGACCTCTCCGTAGCAAAAAGGCAGAAGGGAAGAGCCCCATGCCCATAATGCACAGCCGAGGGGGAGCCAAAAAGAAGCCACCTTCCAGCTCAGGCTCGGGAGGACCCCGGTCTGGCCTCTGGGGGGGGGGTCGATGCTCCCAAGGGGGCCCTTCCTGATGGACCCAAATGGAGGGTTTGGTTATTCCTTGGATTGTCCTCTTGGGTCCCCATTTGGGGTCAAAGCAGAATTAACGCCCCCCCAACCCTCCCCCCACAACCCTGCGAGGTGGGACAGGCTGAGAGAGAGAGAGAGGGACTGGCCAAGGTCACCCAAACGACCTCTATTAATCTCTTAGACCAACCCCAATCCATTACTAATAATTTTGATTCCAGTGCTAGGAAAAGTCTCGAGTTTCCGACAAACCAGCCATCGACCGACAGGTAGAGACAAATCGTACTTACCCACCATTCAAAAGAGACAATAAAAATATTTGGAAGGAAAAGACCCAGGACACATCCTCTCCTGCTGCCCGAGGTCAGATAAATGGGGACTAGCTCCAGACAAAAAAAAACATATGTAATCAAGGAATCACAAAGGAGGAAACTGCACCCACCCCCAACACTGGCAGGAGGATTTAATTCTTTACTGGATATCTCGCCTCCCAATGTTGGGTCAAGGCCAACAAATGCCCTCCCAATCTTCCCCCCACAACATCCCTGCGAGGTGGGTCAGGCTGGGAGAGAGGAACTGGCCCAGGTGACACCAAATTGGCTCTATTAGTAATTAGTCTATTACAGAAGTGGTCGTAAACCAGTGAGCCAGGGACCACTGGTGGTCTGCAAGAAAATTTTGGTGGTGTGCAGAGAAATATCACCCCCAAAGCACCCCTTCCAAAGCAATTGATCCAGGTTGCATAGCAACACAAGGATGCGCCGCCCCCATGACCCATGGGAACACAAGGCTTGCATCGCTTCCTTTGCGAACAACACAAGGTAGTGAGGGGAGGGGGGAAAGGGCGGAGGGGGGGGGAAACTTGGCTGCACGCAAGGAAAGCAGCAAAAGTCTTCCTTTCTCTAACCCAAACTCCACCAGAAATGAGTCTGGGAGCCTTCAAGGCCTCCTGTTCCAAGAGGCTGCACCATTCTGGCTGAGTTTGCGGGAGAGGAAGGGTATGAAAACTGAATACCAGACAAGCCCTAGCAGCCTTAACGTGGGAAGATGTGCTTGGGGTGGGAGGTGATGGTCAGCCAGTATCCAGCGATGGTTTGCCAGGATACAGCTGAGGAGGGGACATTTCCACTTTGGGATCAGGAGAAGAAGAAGAAGGGAAGGAAGGAAAAAAAAATGGGGGAATAAACACATCAGATTTAGTGGCTTCAAACCAGACTGTGCTCAGCCCGTCTTCTTCACAACTTCATTTGTAGGCACCATGCTAGGGACAACCACCTGCTTGTACGCCCTTTGAAGTGCCACTTGCTGATTTTCGGGCCAAGGTGTCCCACTTGTGCTCTCTTGATCTTTTCCAGGCATCCATCGTCAAGTCCTGATGACCACGCTGGGCTTTTGCTTGGGCTACTACATCAAGAGATACTCCAATTACTACTACGCTGAGCGGGACAGGGAGCTTTTCAGTTACATAAAGCACCATCCTGAGGACTTTGTGGAAAAAGGTACTTTGGCGGGAAGCGCTTTCTAGGAGCGATGCTCAAAGGTGATGCCGCCTCAGGTTAGGGTAGGCTTTCTGGGGCAGAGGGCAGGGCCCCAGGTGTCCCTCCTGAGTTCGCCCACAGCATGGATGAGATAAAGGCCCCCCAATTATTCATCAAGAGAGTAAGTCCATACAAATGACCTGGGTGACAGGCGCAGCAAAGTAGTCAGTGTTGAGGAGGCTGGGAATTATAGTTCAGCCACAGCTGGATTGCAGTGAGTTGTCCAATGTCAGAAGTGTATGGAGTTGTGGAGGTAATTCTATCTCAGGTATCAAAATCTGGGAACTTGGGGAGGAGGTTTACGTTGTTGATAACAGTCTTGACTGTTGGCAACTACAGGGACAAATTCGTGCATATTCCCTTAGCAACAATTTTGCCCGTCTTTTGAGGACTGAGAGAAAGGGGCTGGTCCAAAGTCACCCCGTTGGCTTTCATGCCTGAGGCAGGACTAGAACTCGCTATCTCCTGACTTCCAGTCCCCTGGAAGAACCGCTGTGTCAATCTGGCTCGCAGCAATGGGCATGCTTGTCAACATTTTACTTAGAGGTGACTTTAGACCAAGGGTCTTCAAACTTGGCAGGTTTAAGACTTGTGGACTTCAACTCCCAGAATTACTGAACTAACATGATTGAAGGAGGAATTCTGAGAGTTGAAGTCCACAAGTCTTAAAGCTGTCAAGTTTGGAGACCCCTGTTTTAGACCTTCATAACAGAAAGTCTTTGTCCACTTGTCCCAAATTTGCTTTTTGAAGAGGCAGCTGGACTTTCTGGTTTTTCTTTGAAGATGTTTTGCTGGAAGAAGCTTCTTGGATGAGAAGCGAAAAGTTTTCAAAGAAAAACCACGACTTGGATGACTCTCCATAGACACTCTTTGTCCACTTGCTTGCTTAAATTCTCTTTAAGGAAGCGTAAACCAGAGATTTCTACTCAAAGGGTAAGGTAAATATATACCCACAAAGTAAACAGACAGTGCTTTTCCTTGTCCTTGGTCTGTGAATAAGCTTCACCAGCAGGACCATTTCCTGTTTTGTTAGAGCCCAGAAAGGTGGGAGAGATTCTGGAAGACTTCACCCCAACTCGCTGAAGTTCTGCCAGCAGATTCTGTGATCTTCACGGTGTTTTCTCTCCTTCCTACTCTTGAGTGTGGAAGCCCTCGGGATCAAATTGCTTATTGATAAATGTGTACTGTATCCTTTCTAATAAAAGCTCTATGAAGATCCAGTCTGCCTTTTTTTTTTTTTTTGCTCATGATGTACGCCTGGAAATGGGGGAGAAGGTGCCTGGAAGATTTGGTATAAAACTCAGAATTTGCCACTGCAGAAAATTTGAATCCATGGCCGTTCTCTCAGCCCTGTGTTGCGTTAAATGGTCATCAGTGGTCACTGATCATGATGAGCCTCTAATGGGGCATGACAGTTATGCCTTGCAGGCCTTTAGAACAGTGGTTAAACCTGTCATTGTCCCTGGACATTTGTAGTTATAATAGTTTTTGGTCTTGATTGTCATTTGTTTTAGTGTGCTTTAGTAATGTCATTCTTTTGTATTTTTGTTTACCTGTTTTATACACTGCCCAATGCCACATAGTTTGAGTGGGATGGCCAAATAAGTGGCCATTCCTAAATAAATGAAGAAATAATTATTTTTGGCAATTGCCGGGAAATGCTTCTCTTTTATAACGCCAACAAGACCTTTCAAACTTTCTATTTCTCCTGTAATTACAAAACCATGTGTGTATTTGTTGGTGCAGTGCTTCAAGCCATTTTGTAAAGAATTATTAGCAGGCATAATTGCCCATCTTACTCTTGTTGTCGAACATGCCCTGCTAAGAAGGGGCAAATCAGGTACATTGTGCAACTCAGATCATGTGCAGAGATTGCTCTCTAGAAGCTAACAAAGCTACTTTTGCCCAGGGTCCCATACTGGATGGTGCCTCCAATGTTCAGAACATTATGAAAATAGGATTCAAAATATTTTGAAAAGTCACGGGGCTTCTCTCAAAAACAAGCCGTACTGGAGTTTCCATAGAGAGAATCAAAGCAGTTAAACATTCATCTCCTTCTGTCCATCACATCATGCATATCAATAAATCTCAGTCTTCCAGATCTTTAATTTTGTATTTAAGAACTTGTTTACAAAAGAAGCTCACAAGTTTGACATGGCTAGATTAGTTGTTTTATTGCAGACAAAAATGAAGCCATAGATGACTTTTTTTCATAGTTTTGAGATTGGAAGACACACCCGGTTATTGTTTGTACCCTATTTCTGTTTTGTCTGGGAAATGTTAGTTACTGTCTTGCCACATTAGCTCCTTAAATGGTACCTCTTGCAGGTACCATATTCCTCCATTTTAAACCATCGACATTAGTTGCCACTTGCTTTACAAGTCCAATTCAAAGCGTTCACTTTGGTGTATCAAACTTTACGTGGCTTAGGTACAAATTACTTGAAGATCCAGCAGAGTCGACCTCACATTGTTAGGTCCTTGAATGGGGCACCTTTTTGTAGGTTCATGGAAAGAACCTTTGGCTTAGGAAGCATAACAGTGTATAAAGAAATAAGTGGTGAAAGGATATTAGAGCATGTACAGAGTGTAACTAACTCAACTTTTGACATCCTTTGCTGAGCTGAAGCTCCATTGTAACCTAATGTGCCAACTGAGGAGATATACCCTCCAGGCCAAGCTTAGCTAAGTAACTTGCTGTAAATTCAAAATGTGAATTCTGCCTGCTGCAAGTATCCAATATGAAGATAACAAC
>NW_020717125.1:157374-172215 GCF_900518725.1 Notechis scutatus | reverse complement strand
GATAGATAGATAGATAGATAGATAGATAGATAGATAGATAGATAGATTTATTACCCTGTGACTATCATTATATGTTGCACCTGATGATTCTTGACGATTGTATCTTTTCTTTTTATGTACACTGCGAGCATTTGCACTAAAGACAAATTCCTTGTGTGTCCAACCACACTTGGCCAATAAAGAATTCTATTCTATTCTATTCTGTTCTGTTCTGTTCTGTTCTGTTCTGTTCTGTTCTATTCTATTCTATTTTCCTTTTCCTATTATCTACTCCATTCCATTCCTCTATTCTATTCTATTCTATTCTATTCTATTCTGTTCTGTTCTGTTCTGTTCTGTTCTATTCCATTCCATTCCTCCATTCTATTCTATTCTATTCTATTCTATTCTATTCTATTCTTATTGTACCCTATGATTATTATTAAGTGTTGGACCTTATGATTCTTGACTCTTGACGAATGTATCTTTTCTTTTTATGTACACTGAGAGCATTTGCACAAAAGACAAATTCCTTGTGTGTCCAATCACACTTGGCCAATAAAGAAATCTATTCTATTCATTTCTATTCATTTCTATTCATTTCTATCCATTTCTATGTCTGTTTTAGAATTGCCATGGACAGAAGGGGGGTTGGGGGAGAGATTTGAAAGAGCAGTGTGGCAGTTTAAAACCAAAAGTGCATTCCATTCTTATCTTGCAAAGATTGTAACTAAGCTACCTGAATTTCTGCTGGCGAAAATCCCTAAATGGAGAACGTGATTGATGACGCTCAGCTATGAACGTGTTTTGTTGGAGGATATGAATTATGATACACCCAGAGAGGTTGGGGGGGGCGAAACAGGGTCATGGGTGATAGTAAATCACATGATTCAGAATTAGCTTCATACAGGTCATGCCGACATGTTCGCTCACAATAAATCCTCTGAAGTTTTTGAAGCTTGGCTCGAGGCTCATGATTTTAATTAGGGCAACTGCCGGAATCCTGACACTGAACTGAATTCACGCCCAAGGAAAGCAAGCATCAGTTCCTCCTTTGGAACTTACCTCAATAAACTGGATTGAAACTTTGTCCAGTATAACAGTCAAGATGGAAGGCAGACGGAATCCGACACTGAGGAAACCTGGGGTGGGGTGGAAATTCTTCCAGTGAATCAGACTGATAGGAAGGGAGGCAGTTGCTAAACACAACAACCACAACAAGAGTTGGGTGGACTTCAACTCCCAGAATCCCCAAGTGGCAAAGCTGAGAGTTGACCATAAATATGGTGCACTGAAGCCGATTGGGAAGTGTTGGAGATCCAACCCATCAGGGTCCTTTCTAATGTTATTCAACAACACTGGAGGGGCAAGCCACTAAGAGATAAGCAGAGAGCAAAGCCCACTCCCCTTTATCACTGATGAGGTTACCTAGTTGGATTATGAAATGTCTGCAAAGTTCAGAGAGCACCAAGGACCCTAAGGTTCCCCTCCTCCTCCTCCTTCTCTGCAAACCCCCCTCCCTTCTAGCACTGATAATGTTCCCTAACTGGGTCATGAAATGTCTGCAAGAAAACATCCAAAGTTAGAGAGCATCAAGGACTCCACAGTCCTCCACCACCTCCTTCTCCTCCTTCTCCTCCTCCTCCTCCTCCTCCTCCTCCTCCTCCTCCTACTACTACTACTACTACTACTACTACTACTACTACTACTCCCTGCAAACCCCCCTCCCTTCTAGCACTGATAATATTCCCCAACTGGGTCGAAAAATATTTGCAAAAAAAAAACAAACCCAACGTTAACCCCCCCCCCCCAATCCAGTCAGAGCTGAAGAAGCTTCTTGGATGAGAAGCAAAACGTCTTCAAAAGAAAAAACAAGAAAGGACCTTTGGGACAACTGTGACCTGAAGGATGGAGAATCTCTAAAGACTTTCATCCAAGCTCAGAGACCACCACAGTCCTCCTCTTCCTCCTCCTCCTCCCTGCCAATCTCCCTCCCTTCTAGCACTGATGATGTTCCCTAGCTGGGTCTTGAGACCTCTACAAGAAAGCCACCAAGGACTCAGAGAGCCCCAAGGACTCCATAGATAGAAAATTGTGTCCTCCAAATTTTGCCATCAGATCTTGAAAGCACCACCTTACAACACCCAAAGAACAAACAGGACTCCGGCGGGGGGGGGGTCTCACCTCAGCCTCCCCCACCAGCCCTGATTCAGCAGAATATCTTACCATTGAGGGAAACCAAAAAGGTTTCACCCCGCAGTTTGCCACAGTGAGGTTCAAGGCTGCTGACCTGGAAGCAGAAAATAAAAGGAAGTCAGCAGAAATCTTTGACCAAAAGAGAGAAAGGGACTAATATTTCAAGAGAAATCCACTCACATCCTTAATGCCCGAAGCTGAGGAAATCAACGCGGCTTTATGCCTGAAAGGCAGAAAAGAGAATTCATTCCACATCAAAGAAAGGCCCAAAAATTCCAGATTAAACAGATCATCACAGTTGGAAGGGACCTCGTAGGTCATCTAGTCCAACCCTCCGCCCAAGCAGGAGACCATACACAATTTCTGACAAATGGCAGTCCAGTCTCTTCTTGAAAGCTTCCAGGGATGAAGCTCCCACAACTTCCGAAGGCAACTTCTCTTCCATCGGTTGATTGTTCTCACTGTCAAAAAGTTTCTCCTTATTTCCAGGTTGAATCTCTCCTTGATCAGTTTCCATCCATTATTCTTTGTCTGGCCTTCAGGTTCCTTGGAGAATACCTTGACCCCTTCCTCCTCTCTGGGGCAGCCCCTCAAGTATTGGGACACTGCTATCCTGTTTCCCCTGGTCCTTCTCTTCCCTAGACTAGCCAGGCCCAGTTCCTGCAACCGTTCTTCAAAGGTTTTACTCTCCAGTCCCCTAATCATCCTGGTTGCTCTTCTCTGCACTTTTTCTAAAGTCTCAATGTCTTTTTTATAACGTGGTGACCAAAACTGGTTGCAGTACTCTAGGTGTGGTCTTACTAAGGCTTTATAAAGCTGTACTAATACTTTACCTGATTTTGATTCTAAGCTTCTGTTTATACAAATTCCACAATATCATCCTAATTGTGACCTTCCTTTCACAGAGATAAGTTAATTAGGAGGCTCAGGATGGAATTTTGATCCAGGTCAAATGGAGGAAGCTCCATCTAATAATGGCTTGGTTCCTACCACACTTTGACCGGGCTAAAATACCGGTAGGAGGTTTCAGCTTACCCTCTTTTGAGGCAACCAACCTACCACATTAATCACATCATGATTTAGAAAGGGCCATCAAAAGTGGCCCACAGGAAATGGTCCAACAAGTCAAGATTGAGATGATGCAAAACCACGAAAAGCGAGCAGGCCATCAACTGCACCACTGCCATGTTGAACCTTTGGATCATTTCTGTACATCCCTGATAGCCATCATTGTGTCTACATGAGGACAAAAGGGCATCCTATAGAATGCAAATCCAGCTGATGCTTCCCAAGGCAACTGGGCAACAGATCTTCTTCATAATGAAGCTCCCACTGAGCATTGGAGGTCTGGTAAGAAGAGAACCAGGTTTCACTCTGAGATGGACAAGGAAGCATGTAGATGGCCGTTGGTCACCGTGAAGGTCGCGCTCAAGCTGAGGCTCTGCAGATAGGCAATGGAGAGAGGAGAGATCCATTAGACCAGGGGTGTCCAACCTTGGCAATTTTAAGACTTGTCGACTTTAACTCCCAGAATTGAACAGGATCTAAACTAGGGCTGTTGTCACGCCCCTATCGGAATCTGATTCCGGGGGGGAGGTGAGCAGCTGACAGGAAGTGGGAGTGTGGCTCTGTTGGCTGTGGAAGAAACTGGGGAAGGGCAAAGTCCGGCTGGGCAGAGCAGGGTAGTGGTAGAGCAAGGCAGAATGAATTCAGAGGAACACCCAGGCCCACCCCCCTCTTCATCCTAGGGCATGGAGGGAGGAACGAAGAAGGGAGCAACATGGGTTGCATGGCTTACGTGGGAGGAAAGGGCCCTGATTCCCTTCATTAGCTGCAGCTGGGAACACAGTGTATAAAAAGGGAGATTGTGCACAGCAACTTGTTGAAAGCAAATAGTGAATTATCTATTATTGTTGAGGTTTATCTGGGGTTCCTTATGTCTTCCCAACTGTGTGTATTTTGCTGTGCTTTCAAGTCTGGAATTCCTTCTCCTGCCCTGTCAAGTTAATTACTGCAGCGTGGCTTGTGTGGATTTTTAGTTACAGTTTGTATGTACTTTGTTTTCGGACTGAATTTCCTCCACTTAAAGACTGTTCTTGGGAGAGTTTTTTCTCCAGTCGAAGGAAACCTGGACATTGGGGGCAAAGTTGGAGGTATTAAAGGGACTTTTCTTACTTATGTGACTCTGTTGCCTTTGTGCCACGCCCCGGGTCATCACAGCTGCCCAACCTTGGCCACTTTAAGATGTGGACTTCAACTCCCAGAATTGAACATGATCTAAACCAGGGTTGTCCAACCTTGATAACCTGAAGACATGCGACTTCAACTCCCAGAAATGAAGAGCATCTAAACCAGGGATGTCCAACTTTGGCAACCTGAACATGTCTGGACATCAACTCCCAGAACTGAACAGGATTTAAACCAGGGGGTATCCAACTTTGGTAACTTGAAGACTTGTGGTCTTCAACTTCCAGAACTGTGGGAGTTGAAATCCACAAGTCTTCAAGTTGCCAAGGTTGGACATCCCTGCATTAGATAACCATAGCTAGAAGTTCTTCTAAAGGTCAACGGTTATCTTGGGAAGCCAACTTAAGAATTTCTGGGCTCATTGGAGGTGGAGGGGTTGACTGACCTCTTGCAGAATGACGATGGAAGTTGTTGAGCCATCAAGGTTCTTGACAAAGAACTCAAGTTGGACCGAAACCTGGACTATGGCAAAACCGTTTCCAAGCTGAAGCACGGGACTTTGCAAGAGGCTGACCCGGAAGTAGAGGATGGCCTGGAAAAAAAACAGGAAGGTCAAAAGGGAAACACATGGAGGGAGGGGAGCCCAAATATGACCCCAAACAAACCATGTTCTGGGCAGAGTCTGGTGTTACCTACCGAGGAGATGAAGGGAGGTGGCTGTAAAGAAAGGGAAGGAAAATCTCAATACGGCATTTGGAGGAAGGAAACATAGGCTAACAGAAGGGATCTTGGGGGGCTTCTATCCAACCCCTTGCTCGAGCAGGACACCCCTTGTATCTCAAATGGGATCCATGAGCAGTAAGCTAATCGATCAGAATAGAGCTGGAATGGACCTGGGAGGTCTTCTAGTCCAGCCCTATGCTCAAGCAGGAGATCCTAGACCATTTCAGACAAGTGGCTGTCCAGTCTCTTCTTGAAAGCCTCCAGTGATGGAATCACCCACAACTTCTGAAGGCAACTCATTCCACCGATTATGTGTTCTCGCTGTCGGGAAATGTCTCCTTAGTTCCGGGTTGCTTCTCTCCTTGATTAGTTTCCATCCATTGCTTCTTGTCCTGCCTTCGGGTGCCTTCGGGAGAAGAGCTTGACTCCCTCTTCTCTGGGGCAGCCCCTCAAGTACTGGAACACTGCTATCCTGTCGCCCCTGGTTTTTCTTTTCCCTAGACTAGACAATATACCCAGTTCCGGAAACCATTCTTCATATGTTTTAGTCTCTAGTGCCCTGATCATCTTTCTTGCTCTTCTCCACGCTCTTTTTAGAGTCACAACATCTTTTTTTGTATGATAGTGACCAGAACTGACAATACTATTCCAAGACTGTCTTACTAGTGCAATATAATGTGATACTAACACTTTTCCTGCAATTTGTATTTCTCTGTAATGTTCTCTCGTCACGCTGAAATTCCATTGTTCCTTTCTTAAGCTTGGTTATCAGAAAAGTTTTGTAAGAAAATATCTTTGAGTCATACTTACTTCTGGAATCAGAGCTAAGATAGTGGCTCGCAGTGCATCAGCTCCAGAAAACTGGAGAAGGAACAAAAGAAGGGAGAGAGGAAGGAAGGAAGGAAGGAAGGAAGGAAGGAAGGAAGGAAGGAAGGAAGGAAGGAAGGAAGGAAGGAAGGAAGGAAGGAGGGAGGGAGGGAGGGAGGGAAGGAAGAAGAAGAGAGGGAGAGTAGGAGGAAAGAAGGAAGGGAAGGGAAGAGGAGATAGAAAGGAAGGAGAGAGGGAGGGATGAAAGAAGGGAAGAAGGGAGGAAGGAGGAGAAAGGAGGGAAGGAAGGAAAGAATGGACATAGGGACAGAGGAAGGAAGGAGAAGAGATGGAGAGAAGGAGGAGAGAAGAAAGGAGGGAGAGAGGGAGAGAGGGAGAGAGGAAGGGAGGAGGAGAGAGGGAAGGACGAAAGAAGGGAGGGAGGGGAGAGGAAGGAAGGAAGAGGGCAGGAGGAAAGGAAGGAAAGAAAGAAGGAAGAGTGGTAAGGGAAGAAGAAAGAAGGAAGGGAAGGAAGGAAGGAGAGAGGAAGGAAGGAGGAGAGAGGGAGGAAAGGGAGGGAGGAAGCAAGGAAGGAGAGTGGGAAGGGAAGGAGGGAGGGGGAGAAGAAGGAAGGAAGGAGAAAAGAGGGAGAAGGAAGGGAGAAGGAAGGGAATGAGGGAGAAGGAAGAGAGGAAGGAAGGAAAAGAGGGAAGGAAGGAAGGGGAGGAGAGGAAGGAGAGAAGGAAAGGGTTAATGATTCCAAAACCTGCATCCTCGGTATGTATATTCTAGATTTTCAGCACTCAGTCGTATTAATGCATTAATACAGAATTAATACTGAAAGGTTCTTCTAACTACACAATGTATCTTTTTGCTGCAAATTGGAAATCAAAGAAAGCGGGAAAGTCAAAAATTAAATATGTTACCCATATTATTTTTAGGAATGGCTTCTTTTTTTCTTCTTCTCCTTTTTTCCTTTTCCTTCTCGACAAATAATACAGAAAAGACGTTGTCATTAAGGTCAGAAACATCCACGTTTTTTACATCATGAAAACACTCCAACATACTCTGCCTAGTATCTTCTACTATTGCTATATGGAGCACGAATACCTATCCCTTCAGGAAATATCGATCCATACAGGGAGGTGAAAGCACACCTTCATTTAACATTTACTTTTTAAATTTTTTTACTTCAAATGAATAAAAGATCCATTTCTATTGGTCGATGGAAAGGACCTTTGAAAAGAACGCATCGCCGGAGAAAATATATAAATAACGGCCCAGGTGGGTACCACAGCTTGAAGAGTTTCCAGCTTGGAAAGTCCGGGTCTTCATTTCCTTACCACGTTGGGCGTGCAGCTGAACTCCTGAGGTTGTATTCTGAGGACCACCGAAAGGAAGATGTTGAGTACGGCAGCATGGACACACTGGCAATGGCGATATTTGTCCAGCGGGGGCAGCATTAGATCGGGGGCTGAATCGAGGATGGAGAGGAGTCCTTGGCCCTTGATGTCAAAGTCAACCTAGGAAGAAGCCAGAGGAGACCTTCCCAGGGTCAGCGTTCCAATGAAACTCCCCATTTCCATTCAGCACTCAGAAACAAACTTCATCCAAGTAAGAATTTATTGAAGAAGCCGTTGTCAACTCGTAAAACACTCCTATGCCTGTTTTTGAGTTGCCATAAACAACGGGGGGAGGAGAATCTAAAAGAGCAGTATGGCAATTAAAACCAGAAGTACATTCCGCACTTATCTTACAAAGATTGTAGCTGGGCTACCGGATCTTCTGCCCATGAAAATCCTTCATTGGAGAATGTGATTGATGACACCCAGCCCTGAATGTGCTTCATTGGAGAATCTGATTTATAAGACACCCGGGGGGGGAGGGGGGAAACAGGGTCACAAATGACCGTGAATTACATATGCCAGAGTTGGCTTAATTTAGGTTAATGCCTGTGTCAACTAAAAAAATACTCCTTTGGTTTTTTTAGTTGCCAGCAGATAAGGGAATGGGGGAAAGAAGTGCATTCCTTAAATGCTTCAGATAATCGCTTTGGCTGTTGGCACGCAAGAATATTATTAGAGAGCATGATGGATGACTCTTGGCTATGGACGTGTCCCATTGGAGAATATACATGCAGGGGGTGGAGGGAAAACTAGGATAAAGGGGGAAATGAATGATGTATCTTAGTGTCGGCTGCAACCAGGAAACGCCGACATGTTAACTCCTAATAAATCAATTTTTTTTTTTAACGCTGAGAGATGTGGCTAGAGACTTTTGATTTGAATGGGGGTGAATGGGGCAGGTTGGAGCCTTGGCAGCCGGCATGTTGCTCCTAGTAAATCTTCTGAATTCTTTTGAAGCTTGGCCCAAGGCTCATGATTTAATTAGGGCAATCGCTGTAACCCTGACAGTCATATTGACACATCTGGCAAAACCCGAATCTGGGTTTTCCCTTCCCCAAGAGAAAATCAGGGACCCATAGAAGAGAACAGATAACAGATAATCAGAATTGGAAGATACCTTATCTAGTCCAACCCTGCACCCAAGCGGGAGACCCTACACCATTTCTGACAAATGGCAGTCCAATCTCTTCTTCAAAGTCTCAGGTGATGGTGCTCCCACAACTTCCAAGGGCAACTTCTGTTCCATCGGTTGATGGTTCTCACTGTCGGAAAGTTTCTCCTTATTTCCAGGTTGAATCTCTCCTTGTTCTGTTTCCATCGATTATTCCTTGTCTGGCCTTGAGGTGACTTGGAAAATACCTTGACCCCTTCCTCCTCCCTGTGGCAGCCCCTCAAATATTGGAAGGCTGCTCTCCTGTCTCCCCTGGTCCTCCTCTTCCCTAGACTAGCCAGGCCCAGTTCCTCCAACCGTTCTTCATATGTTTTAGTCTCCAGTCCCCTCATCATCCTAGTTGCTCTTCTCTGCACTCTTTGTAGAGTCTCAACATCTTTTTTATAATGTGGTGCACAAAACGGGATGCAGTACTCCAGGTGTGGCCTTTCTAAGAAGGTTGGTTGCACAGGAATATGTCTACCTCAGCCACCAGAACATAAAATGAATGCAGACTTTACTCTCTTCTAGCACTGAGGATGTTACCTAGTTGGGTCATGAAGTGGCTACAAGAAAACAACCAAAATCAGAGAGCACCTAGGACCCCACAGTTCTACTACTACTACTAGTAGTACTACTAGTACTACTAGTGCTAGTACTATTACTACTATCTGCAAACCCACTTCTCTTGTACCGTAGTATTAATGAGGCTAAGTAGTTGGGTCATGAAATGTCTTCGAGAAAGCCAGAGAACACCCAGGACCTCACAGTTCTCCTTTTTCTCTTTTCTCTTCCTCTGCTCCTGCTCCTCTTCCTCCTGCTCCTCCTCCTCCTCATCATCATCATCTCCATCTTCTCATTTCCTCATCTTTCTCACCTAAAATCTTTCCCACTGGGAACCCCCCCCCTCTTCATTGGGGGAGCCCCTCAAATATTGGAAGACTGCTATTCATGTCACCCCCGGTCCTTCTTCTCACTAGACTAGACATACCCAATTCCTGCAACCGTTCTTCATATGTTTTAGCCTCCTCTCACGTAAATTAGAATAATATGGAGCTTGGAAGGGACCTTGGAGGTCTTCTAGTCCAGCCCCCTGCTCAAGCAGGAGAACCTATACCATTTCAGATAAGTGACTGTCTAGACTCTCTGCTTCTGGTGGCCAGCAGTTCCACTGGTCAATTGTCCTCACTGTTAGGAAATTTCTCCTTAGTCCCAGGTTCCCCCTCGCCTTGATTAGTTTCCACCCGTTGCTTCTTATTCTGCCTTCAGGGGCTTTGAAAAATAGGTGGTCCCCCTCTTCTTTGGGGCAGCCCCTCCGATTTTTGAAGACTGCTATCATATCACACCTAGTCCTTCTTTTTATTAAACTAACAAAACGGAATAACAGAGTTGGAAGGGACCCTACTACACCACTTCAGACAAATGGTTATCCAATGTCTTCTTTAAAACTTCCAGTGTTGCAACACCCATCCCTTCTGAAGGCAAACCATTCCACTGATGTTCTAATTGACAGGAAATTTCTCCTTAGTTCTAAGTTGCTTCTCTCCTTGATTAGTTTCCACCCGTTGCTTCTTGTCTTGCCCTCAGGTGCTTTGGAGAACAGCTTGTCTCCCTCTTCTTTGGGGCAGCCCCTGAGATATTGGAAGACTGCTATCACGTCATCCTTAGCCCTTCTTTTCACTAAACTAGACATACCCAATTCCTGCACCGTTCTTCGTATGCTTTAGCCTCCAGTCCCCTCATCATCCTGGTTGCTCTTCTCTGCACTCTTTCCAGAGTCTCAATATCCTTTTTTATATCGTGCCGATCAAAACTGGACCCAGTATTTCAAGCGTTGTCTCACTAGTGCAATATAGAGCGGTCCTAACGTGTCCTAGGGACGCAGTGGCTCATTGGCTTGTCACTGAGCTTGTCAACCAGAAAGGTCGGCAGTTCGGTGGTTCGAATCCCTAGCGCCACGTTACGGAATGATCTCCCATTCGTTGTCCCAGCTGCTGCCAACCTAGCAGTTCGAAAGCACGTTAAAAAAAATGCAAAAAACAGGGACCCCCTTTGGTGGGAAGGGAATAGCGTTCTGTGTGCCTTCGGCATTTAGCCATGCTGGCCACATGACCACGGAGACAGCGCTGGCTCTTCGGCTTTGTAACAGAGATGAACACCAACCCCTACAGCCAGAAATGATTGGCACACATGTGCGAGGGGAGCCTTTACCTTTATGTAACACGTCCTGTGGTTCCTTCCTAAGCTTAACCCAAATGTTCCTCAAAGACCCCTTTGTTATGTCTCCCCTTTAATTCCAGGTGAGCAAAACAAAAAGCAGCCGTTTCAGAATTAATTCAAATCAAAAACAAACCCCCACAAGAGAACGGCTGGAGTAAATTCCAATACACAGCAATAAACCCCCACTCTGTCCGGCAACCCTGGCGTGGCAGTAAATCACAAGCCTCAGAGAGTTTGCTGCATGTCTTCACTCCCAATTAGTCACTTTGCTTCTGGCGAATTCCACCAGCCCAGCCGTGTCCTTTTATTCACTTATGAAGCGTGCTAATTTCCCTAATTAATGACTAGCTCTACGCTTCCTTTCTAACTGAGTTTGTCTTCTCAGCCTCCTTCTGTTTCTGACGTCTAGCCATAAGTTCTCCAAATTTTCATCTCCGCTGGAAAACTCTCTCATGCCTTCCCTGACAGCCATTCCCGGCTGCTGATCAGATAAAGAACCAGAGGAGGTCGAAGGTCCTGACAACTCTATTACTTCAGGTCTATCTTCCCTTGTTACATCCATCTTCTCATCCTGGTTACTATCCCAATCACTAAGCAATGCCGGCTCATATTTTGCTGCCATGTCCTCATCACTTGAACTCATATCTGCCACAGGAGCAGAATCCAAACCCTGAGCCACAACACCCCTTAGTGCAAAACATCTCCAGAAGTTTGCCTTCTTGATGGCCACCTCCCCAGTGATCTGGAGCAACCCAAGTAGTCCTGAAAACGGAATATCTGCAAGGGCAATCTTCTTCAGGTGGTTCTGGAGAAGCCCGTCCTGTTGCAGTTGATCATGCGCAACTAGAAAACAATCAATCCGTCCGTGAGAACAAACTCCTAATTCTCCATCCTTAAAGTGGGGCCTTTTCCTCACTTTCCATATATAGTAAATATTTGTTCTGACCTAAAAGTCTTCCCCAAAAAGCACTAAGCAGAGACTCTTTGTCCTGGCAAAACCCCTTTTATTAAACGAAAGGTGAATTTCTTGCATCCACTTTAAGCCAAAGGCCTGTCTTCCAAGGGCGTAATTAGGAGCACAGACCTTATCTAGCGTGGAGAGCTGCCCAGTAACTATTTCCAAACGCAGTGCTGACAAGGAAGGACTCGGCACAGATTATCTGAGATGCGCAGACAGATCTTCACACTGCTGCAACAAACGAATTGTTGCCTGCAAAAGCCCCCTCCCCCTTTGCTCCTATTTTAATCCTGATGGGAGGGGCCATTCACTATCCACCTGTGGCCTTACTCCCACGTCGACCCTTAGTTCATAATTATTATTATTTTTTTGGCAGCTCTGCACATGCACACATCAGGAACCAGCTCCAGAAGCTCCCCCGCCTCACTCTGTCTGAGCCCGAAGGCAGCTGACAACTGCCAGCCTGCCCTGGCCCCATCTCTGACTCTGAGGCAGAGCCCTCGTCCGAGCCTTCCTCAGCCTCCACGACTGGCCCAGGATCCTCCCAAACCTCCTCACTACTGTCCGACTCTGCTGCCAGCTCCACTAGCCACCATCGGGCCACAACAATACCCAGGGCAAAGGTGAACTATCTTTGGGGTTGAAGGCCATATCTGGCACGGCTTCACAAGACAGGGTAGTCCCCTGGGGGAGATAGCTAGGTGCAGAATGAGCCACCATCGTGGAGGGGAGATGACCGGATAGAAATGTAATAAATGAATGAATGAAGTGCATCATAAATAAATTCCCTCTTTGAGGGAGAGGGATGGTTTAGAAATACAGGTAGGCTTACAGCCATTCATTTAGTGACCAAAAAATACTGGGGGGAAATATACCAATGGCTGGAAACTATGAGAAAACAACACATAGACTTGGAACCTGAGACATTATTGTTGGACATGCTTCCAGGAAATTACAATAAAAGTCACACATACTTAATCTTATATATTTTAACAGCAGCCAGGATTGTATATGCATAATACTGGAAAAAGGTCAAAATCCCTACAGACAATATATAATCGATATTATAATGGAGGATAGTATACTTTTCAATAATGATTGATACTATTGCATATATGTTTGTGTTCTGTCCCACCTGTATCCACAGATGAAACTTCAAGTTGTATAGTTCAAATACTTTACAAAACCAAAGACAGAAGATTGAATTGCTCTGTTATCACAGTCCTTTGGCAATCCTCCTAGAATCTGTCCGGCAATTCTGTATAGTTCATAAATCACAACGCAGTAATCAGACGCAAATCTTTCCAAGGCAAAACTCACTTTGTTTCCAGCAAATATTACAAAGTCATGCGCTCTCTTATATCCTCTGAGAGAGGGCGTGTCAGTCTCATTAATTAATCCTTTGCTGGATGTCTCTTTTCTAATTGAGATTGACGTCTCAATCTTCTCCTAGTTCTGGCATCCAGCCAGCATCCGGCAGTTTCATCTCCGCTTGAAGCCTCCGATACACTTTCCTGATTAACAGTTAACACCTGAGGTTTAATTAGGGAAGTAGGTTCAGGGGAGAGAGTGGACTCTGAATCTTCCAATAAATCAGGTTCATCTCTCAAATCCAACTCCACTCCCTCTACTTGACTCCCCTCTAAGTCACTTAATAATGCAGGCTCGAATCTCAGTGCCAGATCTTCTTCCTCACTCGAACCCACATCTGCTGATTGATCAGGTTCAAGTCTCGGAGTCACAACACTATCCCTCACCGTAGGGCCCTTCCCCCGAGTCTGATGAGCTGGATGCGGTTTCGACGGAAAGTGTTCATGGAACCTCCGGATAAGGTCCGAAGCACGAACCGTGGAAGCATCCACCCAAGAGAGAACCTCCACGCCATCTGCCATCCTCCCGATGAGGTACTGAAAGCGTCCTTTCAACCAGCGAGAATCCTGAACGCTGACAATCGTATCATCAGCGGCGGTCTCATCGCTGGGTACCGATGGAGAAGTCGCATCTTCGGGAGAACGGAGTGTACAGGATGGGGAGTCAGGAACCAGAAGGGAACGGTGGAAGACAGGATGAATGCGCATGGAGGGCGGCAGGGTGAGTCGATACGCGACGGGATTAATGACCGCCTCAATAGGGAATGGACCAATGAAGCGGTGGTCCAACTTCTTAATCGGGCGATCGACCCGAAGGTGCTTTGTGGATAACCACACCTTGTCACCCACAGCTAGCGGAGGCGTCACCCGAGTGAACGATCCACAAACTGTTTGTAGTCCTCCTTCGCCCGTTCCAGTTGTTGTGCCACTAATCGGTGAACCGACTGCAACTCCTCAAGAAATTCTCACGTTTCTGGGACCGGGGAGTCCACAATTGACAACGGGAAAAATCGTGGATGGCAGCCCACGTTCGCATAAGACGGCGTTACACGAGTAGATGTATGGTGCGAATTGTTAAAGGCAAACTCCGCCAAAGGGAGGTAAGTCACCCAATCATTCTGCCGATGGTTGACAAAACATCTCAGATATTGAGTGAAGATGCCAATAACTTTCTCAGTCCCGCTATCAGTCCCCGGATGGTGCGTCGATGCCAAACACACGTGCACTTGTAATGCCGTCATGAGGTTTTTCCAAAACTGAGCGGTAAACTGGACACCGCGATCCAAAACCACCCTGTCCGGCAGACCATGTAAACGGAAAACATGCTGCAGAAATAACTGGGCAGTAGTGCGGGCCGATGGCAACTTCCGACAAGGGATAAAATGAGCCATCTTGGTGAGCATGTCAACCACCACGAGCACCGTCGTATACCCCGATGACGAGGGTAAGTGCGTCAAAAAGTCCTATTCTATTCTACTCTATTCTTCATTCCAATATTCTATTCTATTCTATTCTAATCTAATTTCTATTCTATTCTATCCTATCCTATTCTATTCCCTTATTCTATTCTATTCTATTCTATTCCTATTCCTATTCTATTCCTATTCTATTCCTATTCTATTCCTAGTCCTAGTCCTAGTCCTAGTCCTATTCTATTCTATTCTATTCTATTCTATTCTATTCTATTCTATTCTATTCTTATTCCTATTCCTATTCCTATTCTATTCTATTCTACTCTATTCTTCATTCCAATATTCTATTCTATTCTAATTTCTATTCTATTCTATTCTATCCTATCCTATTCTATTCTATTCTATTCTATTCCCTTATTCTATTCTATTCTAT
>NW_020717125.1:70081-86953 GCF_900518725.1 Notechis scutatus | reverse complement strand
GAAGAAGAGGAGGAGGAGGAGGAAGAAGTGAGGAGGAAGAAGAAGAAGGAAGAAGAAGGAGAAGAGGAGGAGGAAGAGGAGGAGGAGGAAGATAAGGAAAAGAAGAGGAGGAGGAGGAAAAAGAAAAAGAAGAGGAAGATGAGAAGAAGAAGAGGAGGAGGAGGAAGAAGAAGGAAGGAGAAGGAGAAGAGGAGGAAGAAGAGGAGGAGGAAGGAGAAGAAGGAGAAGGAGAAGAGGAGGAAGAAGAGGAGGAGGAGGAAGATATTTATAATAATTTATACCTATTTTTTGTAAGTGACTGACAAATCAAATAAATAAATAAATAAATAAATGTAAATAAGAAGGAAGAAGGAGAAGGAGAAGGAGGAGAAGGAGAAGGAGGAGAAGGAGAAGAAGGAGAAGAAGGAGAAGGAGAAGGAGTAGTAGTTGTTTATGGAGGCCACCCTCAAGGATTCTCTTACACTGAGATGCTTTTCATGTTTGTCTGGAACTCTGGAAGCCACTTGCTCTTCAGCATGTCATCCTTCCCACGATATTCCCGGAGCATGTAATTCAGGTACTCCTCCTGCAAGGAGATGCTCCCTCTAGTTAGGCCTCATTTACTCCAGGTGCTTTGGGGAAGAGTAAGTCCAACAGTCTCTTTGATTCCAAAGAGCCCTCAAGCGACCATCCAAGCCCCGGGGTAGATGGGCCTGAGAAAGGGGAGGGAAGTGCCGTCGAGGACAAAGGATGGAACCCAGAAACCACGGGGGAATCGAGATGAGGGGCTTTGTAGTCCCCGGTGGGCCTCCCTTTGGCGGAGACAGGTGGCAACCAACTGGGATGGTCCATCCTCCTTAGTAGAAAGAAGAGGTGGGTGTAACCTCTTTGGAAAGGCTGGAGAAAATGAGGGAAGTCCAAAGAAGGCCCCCTACCCAATCCACAGAGCCATCGCAGTTGGCGTCCACCTTCATGAAAATGACGTCCACGTCTTCGTCGGAAAGTTCTCCCAGGATTTTCTTGATCGCTTTGCGGAACCGTTCCATGTCAAGTCCTACCGAGAACCAAAAACGAGAAGCCGATCTGTGTGGAGATCTTCTCCCCAGGCTCTGAAGACCACCAAGAAGGACTCTCGTTTTTTTCCTTGGGGGTTTCCAGGACTTGGGGAGAAGATCTCAAGTCGTTAAAAGTCTGTAGAGATTCTCCGTCCTCCAGGTCATGGTTGTCTCAAAGGGGCCTTTTTTTTTTCAGGAGGCAACTGGACTTTCTGGTTTTTTTCTTTGAAGGCATTTCGCTTCTCATCCAAGAAGCTTCTTCAGTTCTGACAGGATGAGGAGGGGGAAGGGAAAGATTTATGCTCCTTGCAGGCAGCTGGTCATTTGCATCCTTTTAGTGGGTCATTGAAGTATAAATGGATTTCCAGGGGGGAAAAATTGCAGAGTACAGGAACCATTAGCACCACTCAGGTGACCCTCAGGTGACACAGGTAAACCTCCAAGGGGCCTCAACGACCCCTAAAAGGATGCAAATGACCAGCTGTCTGCAAGAAGCATAAATCCTTCCCTTCCTCACCTTCCAGTCAGAGCTGAAGAAGCTTCTTGGATGAGAAGCGAAACAACTTCAAAAGAAACAAACAAGAAATTCCAGTTGCCTCTTGAAAAAAAAAAAAAAAGACCCCTTGGGGCCTCTAGAGGTTGTGCAGCCTTCAAAGTGCAGGGTGAGTCCCACACTTTCCACCCACCGGACGGGACCTTCCCTCACCTTCTCCATCCACGTCCGCTTCTCGGAACGTCCGCTCCAGTTTTTGCAAGTGGTCGTAGTTGATCTGCTCCTCCAGCTGTTTGCAACGCGCTTCGTCGTAAAAATCTGCAGACTTCATCAGGTGCCGGTGGGATGAGCAGAGGCGCCCGGCCTTGCTCAGGATGCCCGGGAGTCTCATCTGGGTGAAGGACCACAACATCCATGATCATTCCTCCATTTACGACCACAAGGGAGCCCAAGGTTCCTGTTGCTAAGCAAGAAATTGGTTAACGGGCCATTCCATGAACTTCCTGGCCGGAGTCGTGAAGTAAATTGTTACAGGTCTTAATGAGGCAGTTGTTAAGTGAGGCGGTTGTTAAGTGAGGTGGTTGGTTGTTTTTTTAAAAAATAATTTTTATTTTTTAAACAAACATACACAAACAAAACATAAAACATAAAAATATCTTCCAGTTACATACAGTGTGTCGGTTGGTTACAAGCATTTTGTGCTTCATCTCCATAGTCCTCACTTATAATTTGTATAAATTCTCATATTATCCATCTAGTGTGTGTGTGTGTATACAGTACATATATATATAAATATGTATGTATGTATGTATGTATGTATATGTATATATTATCACTGTTAATCATTTATTTGACTATATTATTCCATCATTTTATGCGAGATATTCAACAGATTAATTTATACTAAAACATTCATTACCTCATCATAAATCCATCGAATAATACATCCTTATATTCTCTATAATTCTATTATCCTTATATCGTAAAATTCTCTAAAGTATTTCATTTCCATATTTTTTTATCTAACCATTGATAAAACAAATCCCATATCTTGTAATATTGTTTGTCTTCTTCTCCTCTAATTTCAAATGTCAATTTACTCATTTCAGCACATTCCATTATTTTCTTAATAACTTCTTCCTGCATTGGTATTTTCTCATTTTTTTCAATTTTTAGCAAATACAATTCTTGTGAGGCGGTTGTTAAGTGAACCTGGTTTACCTCCATGGCTCAGCTGGTCAGAAGATCACAATTTTTTTTAATCTTATACATCATTCAATTTACTCATAATTCATATATAAAACTACCATAATATACTATAATCATATTAAAATTAGTATGATATAACCCTAACCCTAACCCTAAGGTAAAAAGGTGGTGTGCTCAAATGGGTAATTAAGGAGGGAATCTTTGGAATGATTAATATTAAGATGGAATTTACTGAATAATGAAATAATATGTGATGAAAAGTATATATGTGACAGATAAAAGTATAAGAGCATAGTGAATATAGAATGAAAAATAAAGAGTTTTAAGATATAAAGAAGATAAGAGTATAATTAAAGAAAAATAGAACAAGTTATATGAGTTAAAATTGGATAAAATAAAAGTAAAAAAAACAACGAAGAATATTTGGGAAAATTTATAGAAAATGGAAAATGCAATGATATGATAAGAAACTCAATAAGTGAGATAGATATGTAATTAGGGTCATGTCTGTATGGAAATGTAAAAAACTGGAATCACACTGTTCACTAAAAGACATGTAAAGATTAAAAATAAAAAACTTTTTGGAAAAAAAAAAAGGTCACAAAATGGAGCCAGTGATCCTGAGACGGAGCTAGTCCTCGAAGTACAACAGTTCATTTAGTGACTGAAGTTACAACAGCACTCCCAAAACAGTGATTGATGACTGTTTTCACACTTATAACCATTGGAGCATTCCCTGGTGTCACATGATCAAAATTCAGAGGCTTGGCAACTGGCATGTACTTATGACGGTTGCAGTGGTCACGTGGACCCCTTTTGCGACCTCCTGACAAGCCACATCCATGGGGGAAGCCAGATTCACTTAACAATCGGGTTACTGACTTAAGCACTGCAGGAATTTGCTTAACAACGATGGCACCAAAGGTCGTAAAATGGAGCAGACCTCATGGACAACTTCTTGCTTTAGCAATGAAAATGTTGGGCTACTGTATATCTGACGAGAATGAAGAAGGCAGGTAGTTGTTCTGACCCACGCCCTTTTCCAACAAATCAAACACAATCCAAAAGGAATAGAAACCTTGTCATGCTTTTGCAAAATAATTAGCTGTGATAAGCACAAGCCTCGCCAAACTGTGCTGAGACTTGCCAAAAGAGAACAGACAAGAAATAATTTGCAGTACAAGAATCTTCAAATACAAACTCAGGATACTGAAATGTCCACGAGGCTGGAGTTTCAAAACGTCTTTGCTTCCTGCAAAGTACATTCGTTTCACAGCTGGCTTTTATCTTCTTGAAGGAGGGGCCATTACCTTGCAGCCTTACTCCTGAGTCGCCCATGCTGTTGTAGCTGTTTTTTTCCTGCTAGCAGCCCTGCGCGCATGCGCACTTGGCACAGGCTCCTCGGGAACCTCCTCATTGCTGCTGCCAGCCCCCACAATCTCTGAAGGTAGCAGTCTCTCCCTGATGGTCCTGGCCCCTCATTTGAGTCCTCGCTCTCCTCAGGCTAACCACAACAGTAGTCCTCGACTTACAACAGTTCGTTTAGTGACTGTTTGAAGTTTCAACGGCACCGGTAGTTCTGGCGATCAGCTGGCCCTGCCCACCCATGCTCTATCCTGTCCTATATTTCCATGTTTTTCAGCTCAGGTGATTCACGCGGCACAGTAGATTGCCACGCCTCACTATTTTACTCACCGGCAGTGCTCTAGAACAGGGGTCCCCAACTACCGGTCCACAGACCAGTACTGGTCCGTGGAACAAATCCTATCGGGCCGCTGGTTTGCTGGGTGCCGCCATCTTGTTTTGATGAAAAAGTGCTTCCGGTGAGCTTTTCTGGGTAGACAGCCATTTCTACCCAGAAAAGCTCACTGGAAGCACTTTTTCATCAAAACAAGATGGCGGCGCCCAGCTGATGCCGGTACCGGTCCGCGGCGCCCAGCTGATGCCGGTACCGGGCCACGGCATAAAAAAGGTTGGGGACCACTGCTCTAGAAGGTAAACTTTATAGCTGTGATGGCGAACCTATGGCACTCGTGCCACAGGTGACACACGGAGCCATTTGTGCGGGCACGCGAGCCCCAGTCAAACTTACCTGCACTGCGCATGAGCACGCCTCACAGCTGATTTTCTGCCTGTTTCAGGACTTTTTCAGCCTCCTGAGGCTCGAGGGAAGCCTCTGCTGCCTCGGGAGGCTGAAAAACGGGCCTTCTGGAAATACCAGAAGTGATGAAACGGGCCCATTTTTCAGCCTCCAAAGGCTGCAGAGGCTTTCCTCAAGCCCCCAGGAGGGCGAAAACAGCCTCCCCCAGGCTCCAGAGGCCCCCCAGAGGCTGAAAACAGGCACTTCGTCTGTTTCTGAAAGGCCCGTTTTTCGGCCTCCCGAGACTGAAGAGGCTTCACTCGAGCCTCAGGGAGGCCGAAAAAGGCCTCATATGGGCCGAAAAACAGCTGGGTGGCACGCGCATGCGCAGTGCAGGTGAAGGAGGGTATTGTGCACACATGCGCAGGGGGGGCTGGGGCGCATTGATGTCTGGGTGCTGTCATGCGACCACGCGAGTGCAATTTTCAGCACGGGAGCCCAAAAAGTTTAGCCAACACTACTTTAGAGGCTAAAATTGGGGTTTTTTCGAATGCCGCTTGCGTGTGCAAAGCGCGTACTCACAGAACGGGTTGTTAAACCGGTTGCAGCCCACTACTGGACGGCACGGAAAAAAGTGACTTGTGGTTATTTTTCACACTTACGACCATTGCAGCCTCCCCGATCAAAATTCAGACTCTTGGCCACTGACTCATACTTATGACAGTCGCGGTGTCCATGGGGGTCCACTTTTGCGACCTTCCGACAAGCCACGGGGAAGCCAGATTCACTTAACGACAATGTTACTAGCTGAACGACTTTAGGGACTCACTTAACAATGGTGCCAAGGAAAGTCATAAAGTGGGGCAAAGCTCACTTCATAAAGGTCTCACTTAGCAACAGAAATGTTGGACTTTGTTGGGGTTGTAAGTAGTCTTTAAAGAAAATCCAGGCTACATATGGGAGGAGGGACCCAGACAAACCCAGACGCTTGGAGCTGGTCTGGATATGGAGAAAAGCGACACCAGAGGAGATGACCACTAGGCCTCCCAAACCTTGGGCTGCAGCCCTTTTTTTTCCCTTTCTTATTTTTTTTTTTTTTAGTATATGTTTTATTTTTATTCATAATCATTTTGAATACAGTGTATTGTCAGGGCAGATCATTTACGAAAAAGCAAAAAAAAAAAAAAAACAGAAATACCAACATATGTACTAGTAACAATAATGATAGGGTAACAAAATAATGTTAACTAAATGTTAAAATTATTATTCAAAATAAATATTAGCTTATTTATAGTTCTATGAATTATATCAACATGTTTCTAATTATCAGCCCTCTTCGTATTTAATTCTTTCATAACAATAATCTTTCTAAGAGTGTCCACCTCTTATCTCTAATCACTCATAAAATCTGTTCCATGTTAAATAATATTTTGTGTCTTCTTTCTCCTTTATTTTGAACGTCAATCTATTCATCTCTGCACGGTCCAATATTTTCCGAATTACATCCTTATCTGGTGGGGTGTTCTCATTTTTCCAATATTGTGTACACACAATCTTTGCAGACGTCAGTACATGCAAAATTAGATATACAGTCCCCTTTTATCATATCCTTCTGGCATTATACCCAACAAAAATATTTCCAGTTTCAAGTCTATATGTTGCTTAATCCTCTTTTCCAACTGTTAGGGTTTTGGAGATTAACCCCTAGAAGAGTATTGCAGCAGTAGTCAAGCCAGGCAGCCAAAGGAGAGCGGAAGGGCCCCAGAGTATACACACACTGAACACAAACACTGTTTGTAGTTTAAATAGTTTTTAATCCAGTTAGAGTTTAAGCATTGTCATTCAGTCCATTAAGTCATTCACAGTATTTCCATCCAGTAAGACTCACTAGTATAGTCCAAGTTAAGAGTCCTTGCAATATCTTTATCAGCCGATAAAGATATCTTCTCCTCCTCCGGTTTCACTCTCCAGAGAAACAAACGCTGGATATTCAGCAAACAGTAGCAAACAATAACAGTTCAGTCACAGGCACTCACAGTCAGTAATCACAGTTAGTCGCAGCAGCACACAGTAACAGTCAGCAGCACACAGTTACAGTAACAGACAGTTACAGCCAGACAGACAGTAAGCTTTCCAGCTTCTAATGCTTCCTTATATAGTAACTTCTAACCGCACCCTTAATCGGCTAATTGCCTGCTGCATTGTGCTTAAAGTGATAAGCACTTAAACCATGATATCTAAGTTTTATATATTTATTCACCCAAACCATATTTGGTATCAATGTTATACCTAACACCAACCCTGTATGTATTTTCCTCCAATATTTTTCTAGCTTTCGTACAGGTCCACCACATGTGATAATAAGTACCCGGGGTTTGATCACACTTCCAACATTGGGCTGAGATGTTGCTAAACATTTTGGCCAATCGGCTTGCCGGCGGCTGGGCTGCTGCGGCCCTTTTCTAGCAGTGCCCTGGGACACGCAGAAGCCACGGGGGAACCAGGTACTTACCGCAGGGTGCGGAGCCTGCGCTCCCTGCTTAAAGGCCCAGTCTCCCTCGGAATCCACAGCTCCCCTGTAAAAAAAAAGAGACAACAAACCGACATCAGCTATAAGACCATCATTGCTAGCCTGTGGTCAGCAGAGCCCAAGGTCCCATCCAGATTGCAGGATTCAGCCCAGGACTGAAAAAAGGAGGGAAGGATTTGTAGTTCAGGATTGAAGTTGGAGGTCCTTGATTCTTCTCTTGCAGGCGTTTCATGACTCAGCTAGCTAAACTCATCTAGAAATGAGTGGGGTTTGTAGAGGGAGGAGGAGGAGGAGGAGGAGGAGACAGACTGTGGAGTCCTTAGTGCTTTCTGAGTTTGGTTGTTTTCTTGCAGATGTTTCATGGCCCAACTAGGGAACATCATCAGTGACAGAAGGTTGGTGGGGAGGAGGAGGAGGAGGGAAGAAAAAGAAGAAGAAAAAGAAGAAGAGGAGGAGGAGGAAGAGGAGGAGGAGGAGGAGGAAGAGCTGTGGGGGCCTTGTTGCTCTCTGAGTTTGGTTGTTCTCTTGTATATGTTTCATGACCCAACTGGGGGACATCAGTGCTGGTGTTAGAAATAGAGACTAGCACTGATGAAGTTACCTAGTTTGGGTAATGAAACGTCTGCAAGAAAGCAACCAAGTTCAGAGAGGACCAGGGAGCCCTCAAGATACTCTACCAATTGCTTATCCTTACTCTTTGTAATCTCTCCCTGTTCATGGGTAGCATAACGTGGACTTCCATGCAGGATCATTTGGAAGGTCTACCCCCAGTCAAGGTCAATCGTGAGGATCATTAAAAGGAGCTGAGCTCATGAACGTAACAATACATTGTGGCATCGGTTTTTTTCCCCATCTTCCATTATTCATATCTATATACTTATATACATTATTCATATTTACATTATATATTGTCAGCCTTCAAGATCTTTTCTACTGCTTTGCATCTTTTGGCTGCCATAAGTAACGGGGGCAGGAGGGGGGATATGTCTGGGAAGAGAGCTGGAGGTGTTACATTCTTGTGTTGTATAAATGAGGAGTGGGGGGGAGTATAAATTCCTGCTCTTAAGTTTCTATTCCTCGCTTAGCTTTCTTTTCTCTGCGCAGCTGCAAATCTTTATCAAAATATGTCAAGGTCAACGGACAGAGGCCTCATCACCACCTGAAGACACCCACATGATCATATTCACAACTTTTAATTGGAAGACTCATTTGAACTATGAGGGGTGGGAACGTTTCCAACACTTTGTATATGTGGTCTGCGCGCCTAATTTCTTAGATTTAGAATTCTATTTGATGCTACCACTTCATCTTCAGTAAAAGACATCTTTGCTCTAATCTAAAGAGTCTAAGTTTTTCTTTCTTGAATTTTGAATGGAGCACCACCTGACAATTAACTATTATTCTTGTTATCTATCCAAGTATATACATTTTCCCAGACTGTATAGAATTCTCCTTTTTTCCCTTCTCTTGCAACTCCACAGTAAGCTTATTCATTTCCGCACAATCCATCATTTTTTTAACTAGCGTATTATCCGTGGGATTACCCTCCGCTTTCCAATTTTGAGCATAAATTATTCTTGCTGCTGTCAGAATATGTATTATGAGATATTCGATTTCTTTTTTATATTCGCCTCTAATTACCCCTAATAAAAACATTTCCGGTTTGAATTCTATTTTTTTCATTTGTTATTTCTTGCAGCCCAAATTTTTATTTTATTCCAGAATTTTTTGGCTTTTGGGCACAGCCACCCCACGTGAAAGAAGGTACCTGTTGCTTGTTTACACTTCCAACATATTGGACTCAAATTTGGATATATCTTGGCCCATCTCAATGGTGCTAGATGCCAACGATGAAACACTTTGTAAAGGAGTAAAACCCTACTGTCTTGTCATGCCTGGTCCTTCTCTTCACTAGACTAACCATGCCCAGTTCTTGCTACCGTTCTTCCATGTTTTAGCCTCCAATTCCCTAATCATCTTTGTGGCTCTTCTCTGCACTCTTTCTAGACTCTCAACATCTTTTCATCTACTGTCCCTGGTGGAAGAACCCCACAGAGGAGCTCCACTCACCATGTAACAGAGGCATAGAGGCTCAGCTTTCCTGGAGTGCTGATTTGGGACTCGTTCCCTGAACTCATGACAGAGTTGGGGCCCCTCCCTAAAAAAGAGGTCGCGGTTGGCTGGTACGACTCCTGTTGCATGTTTAGGCACCGATTCAGGAGGTCCAACCTGAACTTCTTCTCCACTTCTTGGCTCCCCACAAACTCAACTGTGATGTCAAACTTTAGAACTGTGATCTCACTTCCCAGAACATCTGGAGTTCCCGATGCTGGGTTGACATAGGCGGTCCACCCCCTTTCACCACTCAAGTTTTCTAGTGGCGATGAAGTCTTTCGACTCACGTCATCCTCCAAACTCTTGGGACAATGACCATCGTGTCATCTCCTTTGGGAACCCACCGTTGGAACAACCTGAACCCTGAACTCCAAAGACTGAAGGTTAGTTTACAACGCACACCTCCTCAACCTCCTATATTGCAAGCCAACACTAACCAAGGATCCGTATTCTAGGTCCATCAGTTATACCGATGCTTGTCAGGATGAGGTGGTTTTCAGAGCTTGGCCGAAAGCAAGGAAGGGACCCTCAAAACATGGAGGTATGGAGCTCCATGGAGTTGTCTCCCATTTCTAGACCCCCCAATTATTTCCCCTCTTATTGTGTGGGCAGCTTCTCCAACTGCTTTTGGGTTGAACAAATAGAATTGGCTAATTCGGGAGGAGCAAGAAGACGCATGGAGGACCATCATGTCCCAAAGGTGTATTTTTCAGGAGGCAATTGGACTTCCTTGTTTTTTTTTCTTTTTCTTTTTTCTGTTTCACTTCTCATCCAAGAAGCTTCTTCAGCTCTGACTGGATGGAGGGGAAGGGAAGGATTTATACACTATCTTCTATAAAAAGTCCCTACATCTAAAAAACATCCAAGTTACCCAGGAGCTTGCTCTTCCTGAGACCATCATCTGTGAACTGTCCTTAAATATCACATTTCGGTTCTTACTATGTTACAGAGCCCCTGATTATGACATCGAACATGTAAACAAGCTAAATACACTACTAACATGGGCAGCATCCTGCCCACACCCTTTTATCTTTCTTGGTGACTTCAATCTACCTCATATTGACTGGACCCTAAATGAATGTACAACTGAACCCACACATGCAACCTTCTACAATGCTGTAGCAAATCTGGGACTGGAACAACTAGTAACCAACAACACTAGACTTAACAACTGCCTCGATCTCATCTTCTGCAATAGTTTGAATTCAATTTACGGAATACAAATTAAAGAACCCTTTTCCAACAGTGACCACAACATGATTGACTTTTGCCTCAACATACGCCCACACAAAAATCATCACAATGACGTAATCCCCAATTATAAGTTCAAAAAAGGCAACTATGATCTTATAGACAACGATCTCTCATCCCTTGATTGGCAATTTCTATTCACTGGATGCAATACAGTAGAAGACCATTACAACATATTTTTACTTGAAGTCAAAAGAGTCATCAAACTATATGTACCAATAACAACTCCCAAAACCAGAAAAAAACAAATTACCCATAACAATAAGGAAGCTTCAATCCAAAAAGAAATCACTTTGGCAGAAAAACAAATCTAGTCACGTTGCCAACTTCAAAATGTCTGGAATACTCTACCTGACTCTGTGGTTTCTTCCCCAAACCCCAAAAACTTTAACCTTAGACTGTCTACTGTTGACTTCATCCCTTTCCTAAGAGGTCTGTAGGGGGCGTGCATAAGCGCACCAATGTGCCTACCGTCCCTGTCCTATTGTTTCATTTCTTTTATTTTTCTTATATGTATCCAGGTATTCATAACTATGTTTTTACTTACACCTATTATCTTGTAAGCAATTGACAAAGATAAATAAATAAAAATAAAACCTTGCAGACACCTGGTCATTTGCATCCTTTTAGAGGGTCGTTGAGGCCACCTGGAGGTTTATCTGTGTCCCCAGGGTCACTTGAGTGGTGCAAATATGCATGGAATCTTCTTGGCTGCAGGACACAGGGCAGAAAAAAATATCCTGCAACCAAGAAGGCTCCACACTCACTTGCACCACTCAGGTGACGCTGAGTACACAGACGAACCCCCGGGAGGCCTCAGTGATCCTCTAAAAGGATGCAAATGACCAGCTCTGTCCGCAAAGAATATAAATCCTTCCCTTCCCCACCATCCAGTCAGAGCTGAAGAAGCTTCTTGGATGGGAAGTGAAACATCTTCAAAAGAAAAACCAGAAAGTCCACTTGCCTCTTGAAAAAGCACCTTTGGGAAAACTATGAACTGGGTGTCTGAGAATCTCCGTAGACATGTAGGACCATCATGCCTTTCTTTTATTAGGACCGTGGGTGAGTAACCACACCACCATCATCCCCGCCCCGTCGATCTCATCTCAGGGCGTCAAGCCTTACTTCATTGGGTCTCACTTTGGAGAGCAGTTATTTTGTCCACTGACCCAAAAGGACCCCATCCTACAACTTCTCACCTGCTTTTCTTCTCCTGGGAATCTCCACCTCTTCTCCTCTGTGCGGCCAGGCCTCCTCGGCGTCACTGGATCAAGTAACATCTCTGGTAGCTTCCCATTTTTTTTAGCCTTTTTGGCCACCAGGATCTCAGGGGGGGGCTGGTAGATCCCCATCCAAACCTCCGGTGGCTTCCGATTCTTGGTCTTGATCTCCACTTCCAACCCATTGCTATCTTTATTGATCAGAACATGGACCAGAACATTATTCTAACCCTCCTTATTCTAACCCAGCTCCCAAACATGACAAACTCTCTGTAGTAAAATAAATGTTCCCTTTATTAGGAGGGCCAACAGCCCAGCAAAAAGTTTTTCTCTCTCTCTCACACCGCAGGGAGATGATGAATAGTTGTCTGTCGTATCTATTCATCTCCACCCCCTGCCTTTTATCCCCAGCGCGAGGGTGGGGCTTCACTAACAGTGGTGGCTTTTTCGTCCCAAGGTCCGGCCCATAGATTTCCACTGCTCTCCTCTCCTCTGCCTTCTGCGCATCCGTTTGTCAGGCACTGGACCTGGCTGTTCCTCCTCTTTCTCATCAAGCCACCTCCAGACCTGGGGGCAGTTGACTCTCTGGGGGCTGACGGACGGCCCCGGCTCTGCCTCTGTCTCTCTGCCAGCTGTCAGGGTTCCCGCGATTGCCCTAATTTCATCATGACCCTTGAGCCAAGCTTCAATAAAATCCAAAAGATTTTATCAGGAGCAACATGCTGGCATTATCCTGAGCCTCGATGGCACCGGGGTTAAAGAGTGCAGTGCGGCAGGCTACTTCTGCTGACTGTTGGCTGCCTGCAATTGAGCACTTCAAATCCCACCAGGCTCAAGGTTGACTCGGCCTTCCATCCTTCCCAAGTCGATAAAATGAGGACCCAGATTGTTGGGGGCAAGAGGCTGACTCTGTAAACTGCTTAGAGAGGGCTGTAAAGCACTGTGAAGTGATATGTAAGTCTAAGGACTAGTACTATTCCTTCCTTCCTCCCTCCCTCCCTCCCTTAAAATCGACTCAGCCTTCCCTCCTTCCAAGGTGGGTAAAATGAGGACCAAGATTGTTGTTCGTCCTTCCTTCCTTCCTTCCTTTCCTTCCTTCCTTTCCTTCCTTCCTCCCTCCCTCCCTTCTTCCTTCCTTCCTTCCTAAGGTTGACTCAGCCTTCCCTCCTTCCGAGGTGGGTAAAATGAGGACCCAGATTGTTGGGGGCAAGAGGCTGGCTCTGTAAACTGCTTAGAGAGGGCTGTAAAAGCACTATAAAGCGGTATATAAGTAAGTGCTATTGTTATTGCTATTAACCTAAATTAAGCCAACTCTGGCATACATCATTCAGTCATCCGCTCCCCCCTGGGTGTGTGTCATCAATCACAGTCTCCAATGAAGGATTTTTTGAGGGCAGACTTGCAAGCCCCCCCTATGGTCAAGTAGTGAATTTCAAGGGAGTTTAAGTTCAGCTACCTTGCAGCACACCCTAGTGGAAAAAAGGGGGAATTGCACGGAATACCGCTAAATTCTCCAAAATTCACCCTATGCCAATTTAAAGCATGGCAGCATCTTCAGCCACGACAGATGTCTCTGATGTACCAGAGGACTCGAACCCTCCACCCACCCTTGATGTCAACGTGGAGCTTGGTTCCCAAAACCTGCTCCTTCAGGCTTCTCCCCATCCTTGTTTATGGCAAGTTGAAAACAGGCCTAGGAACGTTTTACAAGTTGACGCCAGCTCCGTTCCCTCTTTCCCCTTGGAGCTCTCCGGTTGCTTTGATACTGGCCGTTGACTCCCACGCCTCCTCCTCCTCCTCCTCCGATTCGGCTGCTGGAGGGGCCGGGGGCCACCATACTCCTTCTCCATCACGAGATCAGTTTCTCCTCTGTCTTTCCACTATGTACTTACGACTTACAACAGCTCATCTGAAGACCATACGAAGGGACGGCACTGGGGGGAAAAAAGACCATTTTTCACACTTACAACCGTTGATCCCCATGGTCACGTGGATCAACTCTCAGCTGCCTCTGGTCTCCTGGTTCTCTGGTCTGGGAAAAGCAGCCAAGACTCAACAGTTTGGAGTAATCGTCACTTTATTCCAGTAACTGGCTTTCATGCCTAAGGCAGGACTAGAACTCCCAGCCTCCAGCAGCTGGCAGGATTAGAACGCCCAGTCTCTACTAGTTGCCTTTTGTGCCTAAGGCAGGACTAGAACTCACCATTTCCTGGTGAATGACCCAACGTCTCCTGATGATTGGCCCAAAGCAACCCAGTTAGCTTTCACTGCTAAAGCAGGATTAGGAATCTCAAAACTCCTGGTGATTGGCCCAAAGTCACCCAACCAGCTTCCGTGCCTAAGGCGGGACTATAATTCACAGTCTCCTGGTGATTGGCCCCAAGTCACCTAGCCAACTTTTGTGCCCTAAGGCAGGATTAGAACTCCTAGTCTCCTGGGGGATTGGTCCAGTCACCCAACAGGCTTTCATGTTTGAGGGGGCAGGACTAGAACTCACGGTCTCCCACTTTCTAGTCTGCCACCTTTAAGAGTAGACCAAAGTGACTTCGAATTCACCCGAGATGCTGGTTCAGAGATCCGATGCTAACTATACCCAGACAGTGCGAAGCACAGCAAGCCAAGGATGATGTGAACAAAAAAAGGACAGAATTTGGACATCAAAAGAAAAGGACCTTGAGTACAAATAAAATACTTGTTGTGGCCTGCCAGTTTCGGACAATGAGGAGACTCAGAGGTTGGGGAGGTTGGGGAGGAACATGAGCCAGTCCTGGAGTCTGGGGAAGGCTCTGCATCAGAGGCAGAGGTGGGGCCAGGGCCGTCCAACAGTGATCAGCTACCTTCGGAGTCAGAGATCAGCGGGGAAGAAGAACAGCTGGAGCCTGTTCCCAGTGTGCTCATGCACAGAGCTGCCAGACGAAGGGAACAGCTAAGGAACAAGGGTCGACTGGGGAGTAAAGCCACAGGTGGACGGTGAATGGCCCCTCCCAAAGGGAATAAAAGAGGAGCAAAAGGGGAGTGGGGTTTGCAGGAGACAATCAGTTCAAGTCACTCAGGTGAAGATCTGTTCCTGACTCCTTGCCAAGTCATTGCTGCTACAGCGTGGCGTTTGGGAGCTATCGGCCTGGCAACTCTCCAAGCCTGATCAAGGTCTGTGGTTGTGAAATCTCACGAAAGGGATTGCTGGGACTTTGCTGGAGAGGAATTCGCTTTTAACCTAAATAAAAAGGGATTTTATCGGGACGAGGAGTTCGGCTTCATGATCTTGGGAAACCCAGGTCAGAACAATCACCTCTGCAAGGACGACGACACTCCAGAAGACGCCACGTTCTTGAAATAACAGAACTTTATTTAGAAACTGTTTAAAAGTAGAAAAAAACCCTGTCAAAAGGAGTCTGGTTTTGAATGTCGTTCTAGGGATAACAGGCATTTAGAAGGCCACAAGAGAAATAGCACCTCTGATGTTTTCAATAATGGCTTTCTTTTTGTCTTTCTTTTGTCTTTCTTTCTTTCCCTTCTTTTGTCGTTTTTTTCTTTTCTTTTCTTTTTTTTTGGCATTCGTCCACAATGTGGGTCTCCCGCCGAATTGTCATAAGGAAATCATGCACTACACAACAAGTTACCGTTAACTCTGCTTTCTACACACATCGAGACACACAACCACCGGAAGCAAACGGACAAAAGGAACACACCAAGCCCGGAAGCTTAGTCTTTGCTGTGGCTGGGGAGGACACGGGGGGGGGGGGGGGGGAAATGTCCCAAACCTCCAAAAGCCCCCTCCCCAAGGAGCAGCCATTGGGAAGGGGAGGAGGTGGTGGTTTGCTCTGCAAAAGAGGGGAGGGGGAGAAGGTCAAGCACAGAATACTGCAATAATCAAAATTCACCGGAACACTCTTTTATCTCCAACAACCTCGGCTCGCCTATTTAATACGCAATTCGTCCTCTTTTGTTTTCCCACCAGTACCTGCAGCACCTGTGCAGGTTAACTTAAGAGGGAGGGAGGGGAGGGGAGGGGGGAGATAGGCCTGCAACGGAAGCGGGGTGCCCACCCAGGCAGCTCTCAGCGCAGGCTGCAAAAAAACCAGTCGAGCAAGAGTGGAGCGTCACAGCCTTCTCCTCCGATCCTTTCGGATCCAGCATCCCTGTTGAAATTATCCTAGCTTGGTGAGAAGGATGCAGCCGTCATCCCAAAACAGGGTTTGTTTGTTGAAAGTAACCGGGTTACTTTGGAAGCGGAGGGGGTTGGGCAGAGAGGGAGAGAAGCGCCCCCGTATGGAGCGGAGCAGCAAGGGGTTCAGGTGAGGAGTGAGTATCTGATTTGGCAACTGGAAGGCTTGTAGGCGTCAACTCCCAGAATTCCCCGGCCAGCGCATGATGCGCTGGCCGAGGAATTCTGGGAATTGACGCCCACAAGTGTTTTAAAAAAAAAGTTGCCAAGAATGGCCGCGTTGCTTTGGAGGTTACACCAGGCCACCACCATAGAAGCCAATTTTGGGCACGCCTGCTTCACACCACTGAGCCTACTATGAAGTCCACTTGCCTGCCACATCCTCAGCCACGCCGGGCCCACCTTCTGCACGGCCCTGAACAAACTAAGCAAGGAAACTCCAACCTCCCCTTTTGATTTCCAAGCGCCTCGAATCCTCCGTCGCTTTACCGGTCCTCTCGAGGCCCCCAATTCATCCCCCTTCCTCTCCCTGCTGTAAAGACCACCCTTTAAAAAAAGACCCCCACCCCCTTCTCCTTAGGCAGCCTCTCCTGCTCCCCCCACCCACCCAAACACACCGCACTGACCCACCGCGCAACGCTGCGTACCCCCCCACACCAAGTTTGTGGAGCCTCTTGCTTCCAAACGACACCAGATGGCGGGTTGATATATTCCGTGACGAAAAGTGACCGTAGAGCGCTCTCTCTCTCTCTCTCTCTCACCAAACCCCCCCCCC
>NW_020717125.1:58018-69981 GCF_900518725.1 Notechis scutatus | reverse complement strand
TTTTTTTACTTTCGAAAAGAAACCAGTTTAAGTCCTCTAAGAATAAAACGAGAGTATTTTACAGATAAGCACATGATTGGGGCAAAGATTTCGGGCTTCGGACTGCTGCTGTTCGGCTGGTAAACGTCGGTGGGGCCGTTTAATACTCCTCTTGCTCCTCCGGAGGGGCTCCTTCATCGGGTATCACGAAGCCTTCCTAAGAGAGAAGGGGAGTCGGGAAATTAAGAAGGGCGGCTGCGCAGGAGGCGCTTAGGTGGGGATCAGGGGCGCATTCTCCAAGGGGGCCCGGCGGGGTGGACACACGGTATATGAACGATCAGCGGGACAGCCTGCCTCCAGAAGTTCTGGGGGCTCCATCACTGGGGGGGGGGTGTTTAAGAAGAGACTGGACAGCCATTGGTCTGGAACGGTCAAGCCTGCTTGAGGTTGGACTAGAAGACCTTCAAGGTTCCCTCCCCACTCTGCTATCCCTGTTTCCCCGAAAATAAGACCAGGTCTTATATTAATTTTTGCTCCAAAAGATGGGTTAGGGCTTGTTTTCTGGTTAGGTCTTATTTGGGGTGAAATACAGTTTAACTAAATGCATCCGTCTGGCTGCCAGCCTTAACTGAGCCTTATTTTGGGGGTAGGGGTTATATTACGAGCATCTGTGGCCTCTGGGGTGCGGTGGTCAGAGTGCAGGACTGCAGGGCTACTTCTGCTGACTGCCTGCAATTTGGCAGTTCAAATCCCACCAGGCTCAAGGTGGACTCAGCCTTCCATCCTTCCGAGGTGGGTAAAATCAGGACCCAGATTGTTGGGGGAAAGAGGCTGACTCTGTAAACCGCTTAGAGAGGGCTGGAAAGCACTATAAAGTGGTACATAAGTCTAAGTGCTATTGCTATCCTGAAAAATCATGCACAAAATGCCTCCGTTGCATAGAAGCGAGTGGCAAAAGGGCCGAGAACACACACTTTAAAAAATTAAATACAAATTAATAAACAAAATAAAATAAAACGTCACCAACGGTGAAACTGAAAATCACTCCAATGAATCCCAAAAGTGTCTTTTTTCCCCCAAAAGACAACCGGACTTTCTTTTGGGGCAGAGGGTTGAAAATGTTTCACTTCTTATTCAAGAACCTTCTCCAGTCCTGGTGCTGTTATTTTATCATCATCATCATCTTTGGGATGGTGACATTGGGGTGTTTTTTGGGGGGGGGGGGGGGGGGGTGTTCTTTTTCTTCCTTTTGGGAGTGGCCGCATCGGGATTTGGTTTTCATATGTGCCATTGTGTGCACAGAAAAATGACCATCAAGGTTATTCAAGTCGTGCAGGTGAACACCCTGGGAAAGTGCACAGGAGGAAAAGCCGGCCCCCCAGTTAGGCCCGAGCCCAAAGTGGGGAGGGGGCCACTGCCAGACCCCATCTACTTACATCTGTAGCATAAAGTATTTCCACGATTCTCTGGAGGACCGGATCACTTTCGCCTTCGTTCTCCTGGCAGATCAGCTCGATGTTCCTCAGCTTCCCGAAGTAGAAATCTCGTTCCTTTTCTAAATCTTCCACGGTTATCTTTAATGCGTTGATCTGACAAAAAAGAATGGCTCGTCTCAGAGCAAGTCGCTGAAGAGACGCTACCACAGAGAGCCCCGGTGGCGCAAGGGGTGGGGAATGCGGCAGGGCAGGCTGACTCTGCTCAGTCAGCAGTTCGATCCTGACCGGCTCAAGGTCAACTCTTCCTTCCAAGCTCAGAAAAAGGAGGAGCCAAATTGCTGAGGCCAAGAGGCCGACTCTGTAAACCACTCAGAAACGGCTGGAAAGCATTGTAGAGCCATATATAAGACTAAGTTCCTTTCTTTTCCTTTCCCCTTTCCTTTCGCTTCCTTTTCTTCCTCCCTCCCTCTCTATTTTTCCTTTCTCTGAGCCCTGGTGGCACAGTGGTTAGAAAGCAGTATTGCAGGCAAGGGGAGAGGGAAGAGATTTCTGTGAGTGTGGCAGGCATCCAACTAAGCGCATTCAGGTAAGTGGCAGGTGGGGCGCCCCACTCACACAAATAGAGCTTGAACGCTCACCTCTTGCACAAACAGAGCCTTGTCTGCTGCTTGCACGGCCCGATTCCAAACCGTCCACGGCCTGGAGATTGGGGGCCCTTGTTCTAATCAACTCACAAGTCCAAGAGGGGCTAATAGACACTCCCCTCCTCCAGGGACCCCTTTGGAGACCCCGTGGTTTAAATTCAGCGTGTGAAGGGGTTCCAAATTTCCATGAAGGAAAATCACAGCTGCCCACATCACAATCCACCATTGGAAGAGAAGTTGCCCTCGGAAGTTGTGGGAGCTTCATCCCTGGAGACTTTCAAGAAGAGACTGGACTGCCCTCTTTCAGAAGTGGGGTAGGGTCTCTCGCTTGGGAGGGGGGTTGGACTAGATGACCTCCGGGGCCCCTTCCAGCTCTATTACGATTCTGCTATTCAGAAGTGGTGGGAGCTTCATCCCTGGAGGCTTTCAAGAAGAGACTGGACGGCCACCTGTCAGAAGTGGGGTAGGCCAGCGGTGGCTAATCTTTTTGGGCTCCTGTGCCACATGTGCGCTTGCATGCCAGCACCCAGAAGACAATGCGCGCACCCCTCCTTGCCCCTTGCGCATGTGTGCGCAATCCCCCCCGCCGCCGCCCGCTTACCTGCACTGCGCCTCACAGCTGATTTTCAGCCCATTTGAGGCCTTTTTTGCCCTCCCAGAGGCTTGAGGAAGGCCTCTGCAGGCTTTGCAGGCCAAAAAATGGGCCCATTTCATCACTTCTGGTATTTCCGGAAATACAGGAAGTGACGAAACGGGCCTATTTTTCGTCCTGCAAAGCATGCAGAAGCTTCCCTCAAGCCTCTGGGAGGCCGAAAAAGGCCTCAAATTGGCTGAAAATCAGCTGTGAGGCGCGCGCATGCTTTCCACCTGTGGCTCTGCTTTCCACCTGTGGTACGCGTGCCATAGGTTTGCCATCACGGGTGTAGGCTGTCCTGCTTGGGCAGGCGGGGGGGTTGGACTAGGTGACCTCCAAGGTCCCTTCCAACCCTGGTATTCTGTTGAAATTAATTGTGGCTGACAAGACATCTCACACGCGCACACACACTCCCGAAAACCCACCTGCTGTATTAATTCGGCCGATTCCTCCTCTCCGATTCCCCCAGGAGCCTTTTTGATCATTGGAGGCCCCGGTTTATTCGCCACTGTTGTCCGTTGTGCAACCATGGGCCGCGTCGGGGCTGCAAGAGAGGAAACGCGTTAGCCACGCTCTGCCGTGGGGGGGGCGCAAGGCCTCAGCACCACTGCCAACCGAAGTGAACGACACCCGAAGTGTGCAACCCGGTGTGCTACACAAAGCCCAGAGAAAGAGAGTGAAGCGCCTCCTTCCGCCCGTTTAGTACCGATTGTAGCAGTTTTCTTTAAGGACAGAGGAGACTCTGCTCTTGCTGCCTTCGGTTCCGAAGTCCCCACAAAACTGTTATCTACAAAAAGAGAAGGTTTCTAACCAGGACGCACAAACACAAGGCACTTCGCAATCGTAAGATCTCGGGATCGTCATCCTCTCCTTTTAATGACCCCATCATCCCTTGCTTCGGGGTGGAGTCTGGGCAACTGAAGGGAGCTGAGTATTTATTGGCCAGATGCCCTTCCTGTCGCCAATGCGGAGTTTTGTTCGGCAGATGTATTCTCATTGTGCCCAGAGAGAGAAATATCTGCCTCTACCCAGGATCGAACTCACAGCCTCCCGATTGTGAGGCGAGAGCTCCGCCTCTCAGCCATGCACCACTCAGTGAAGGAAATCACTCATCATCATCTTTTAATAATCCCATAATCCCTTGAGGGGTGGAGTCTGGGCAACTGAAGGGAGCTGAGTATTTACTAGCCAGGTGCCCTTCCTGTCACCAATCTGAAAGTTTTTCGCAAGATATCTTCCTCTACCCAGGATCAAACTTATTAACTAACTAGGACACCCAAACACAAAGCACTTTGCAATCATAAGATCTCGGGATCGTCACCCTCTCCTTTTAATGACCCCATGATCCCTTGCAGGCTGGAGTCTGGGCAACTGAATGGGGCTGAGTGTTTCCTGGCCAGGTGCCCTTCCTGTCACCAATGCGGAGTTTCGTTCAGCAGATCTATTCTCATCGTGCCCAGAGAGAGAAATGTCTGCCTCTACCCAGGATCGAACTCACAGCCTCCCGATGGTGAGGCGAGAGCTGCCACTCCATTACAAGATCTCGGATGAAACACTGAAAATGCAAAGCCTCCCCACCCCCGTCTGCACAGCTGAGGAAGAGCAAAAAGAATGGGCGACTTCAAAACAAAGGGGCAATTCCCCCCCTCTCCTAATTTGGGGGGAACAAACGTTGAGTGCTTGCAAAACTTAGCATCGGGCAAGGGCCTCCACAAGCGCCCCGAATTTTACGAAGGCTGCACTGGCTAGATTGTGAAAGAACTGCACAGCTTGATTGTTGCTCTAGTGTCGATCTTGATGTTGAGGAACGAACAAGACCGCTCCCGCTGACAAGGCAAGCCACTAGCTTATGAACAAAGAGCAAACCCCTCTCCCTTCTAGCACTGATGACGTTACCTAGCTGGGTCATGAAACGTCTGCAAGGAAACCACCAAGCTCAGAGAGCACCAAGGAGCCCACAGTCCGTCCTTCTGTCCTTCCTTCCTTTCTCCCTCCCTCCCTCCTTCCTTCCTTCCTTCCTCCCTCCTTCGCCTCTCCCCTCCCTTCTAGCACTGATGACGTTACCTAGCTGGGTCATGAAACGTCTGCAAGAAAACCACCAAGCTCAGAGAGCACCAAGGAGCCCACAGTTCAATCCTGATCTAAAAATATTCTCTTCTACGGGGGTCTTAGTTCTAGAATTCCTCTGGTAACGGATGTTGTACACTTGCTTGTGGGAAAATGAAATGAACTGCTGTATCTCCCCAAGATGCTGCTTCAAGGTCCCTCGGCTGGGAGAAGAAACGGCCTACCAAGCTACACTTGAAGTGACTTCTGAGCGCACCTTGCTTGAATCTGACTGGGCACGGGAGGGCCGGTGACAGGAGGCAGGTAAGGGAGGGAAAAGTTGGATTTAGGGATCTGGGCGCACCATGCTCCGTTCTGGCTTTGCGTTACTGCGATACACACTTGGCTTCTGATAAAGCTACAGCTTTCTCCACAAACAGGAGGCCAAGGATCATTTCTAAGTAGAGGTTTAAAACATGGCAAGTCTTGACAGGTGTAGCCTTTAAATCAAATCACTGTCAGGATTCCGGCAGTGACCCCGATTTAAATCATGAGTCTCGAGCCAAAGTTCCAAAACTTCGAAAGGATTTATTGGGAGTTAACATGTCCCGCACTGCACGGGTGTAGCGGACTCTGAGGCACATCATTCACTATCACCCTTGACCCTGGTTTTCCCTCCACCCCCTGGGTGTATCCTAATTCCTATTCTCCAATGGGACACCTCCATCGCCCAGAGTCCTCAATCATGCTCTCCAGTTAGATATTTATAATTAAGATTATATTTATAAATATATAAAGATATTTTTTTTTTGATATCATATCTATAAAATGTCTTTTAGGGTAGATTTGGTATGAGTACATGATTTGTTATAAAATAAACTAAGCAAATTATAGTTATCTCGCAAAGTATGTATGAATAAAATTATAGCCAAATGATTGTTTAATAGTGATACTAGGGTATTTAATTTTTGATTAATAATATGAGTCATTATGTAATTTAACTGTAATTGAGACTATGAAATGGATGCACAAAAAATCGGTAAACCAACCGACACACTGTTTGTATATTTATGAAAGAAAGCTGGATGTTTTTGTTTTGTTTGTGTTGTTTGTTTTTAAAAACCAATAAAATTGTTTTCAAAAAAAAAAAAGATATTTGCGCGCAGAAACGTCAGTCTCCTACTTCCTATCTTTGAAAACATTTATGGAATGCACTTCCAGCTTGCAAGCTGCCGCGCTGCTCCCCCCCTCCCTTTCTCTTGGCAACCCTAAAAAGACCAGGGAAATATTTTATGAATTGACAATCACCACCACACCTTGGCCAGGATAACCTTGTACATTTTGCCACGTTAATAAGCGTTAACTTCCAACCTGGCGAGCAACGCCACCAAACCCAGGCCAAGGCACAAAGGAGGAGGCCTGAGATGCTGTCTGGGGATGTTCCCTTCCTGGGCCTCCCCGGATGTTGGGACTGCTTCTCCCATCGTCCCCAAACAGACAACCTGGCCCAGGTCGGAGCACTAGAACTTCCAAGCGCCCAGGGCGCCCGACGCAAAGCCTCTCTCTCTTACCCGTGCCACCGGAGCCCAGGTTCTTCTTGGGTTTGTTCAGTATCGGGACCACCAGAGCCGGGGCGGGACAAGTCTCATGGCCTTGCCGAGCTGCCACGGGGTCGTAGTCCTTTCCATCGTAATTGGCATCGAAGAATTTCTTGAACCACTGAACAAATTCGAAATTGTCTTGGAATTTCCCTTTCACTAATTTGTCCACAGGTATTATCTGAGGAGAGAAGTTAAGGACGTTTAGCCCGGACGAGAAATGTAGTCCAGAATTCTAGCAGAGAGGTTTCTAAAAGCAGGACAGGTAGGGCTCGACTTATGACTGGCCGTTTAGTGACCATTTGAAACTCCGACGGACGTAACAGGGAAAGTACTTGTCACCCAAAATTCAAAGTTCTTATAGTCTCCCCCTCATTCGTGTGACTTGGGCACTTTGGGCCACGTCTACATTTGTTTGCTGCGTTCTGCAGTCGTGTGTCTCTGTTTTACCACAGTTCTGCCAAAAAACCCTGGCACTTAAATCAGGTTTACAGCAAAACTACACTATAACGAGAACCACTGGTTCGTTTTCCAATGGCTGGGAAAAACTGTCATAAAATCGATGAGAGAGAGAGAGGGAGAGAGAGAGAATCCTTCAGCCATGCATGGCTGGCTGAGGAATTCTGGGAGCTGAAGTCCACAAGTCTTACAGTTGCCAAGTTTGGGTATAACTGTTCTATGCCGTGCATGACAGGATCCTACAGAACATCCTAGAATTCTGTTTGAATTCCTTGCCAATATTTAAGAGGGCTATCCTCTCTCTCTTGTTGAGGTAACAGACTCTTAAATCCTCTCTTCCGACAGCTTAGCTCTTAATTCTCTGATCATCTTCGCTGTCCTCCTCTGAACCTTAAATTATTATTGGGAATTAAAGAGGAGTTAACTAAATGATGTATAAGGTGAAAGGGGGGTAGGCTCAAATGGGTAATAGTGGGGGAAAATCTTTTAAATTGTTCGAATTGGGATGGAATTTTTGAAATGATGTAACAACATGCAATGAAATGACAGATAAAAGTATGAAGTTTAATGAATATGAAGATATAAGAATTAGAGTTAAAAGAAATAGGTCAAGAAATGAATAGTATATAAAATAAGTTTGAGAAAAGTATTTGAGCAAATTTATAGAAAACATGTAATGTAATGATAGGATATGAAATTAAATGTAAAAGATGAATATGTAACTAAGGTCATGTTTGTGTGAAAATGTGAAAACCTGGGATCATGCTGTTCACTAAAAAAGATGTTTTTGAAATGTGAAACAATAAAAAACTTTTTACAAAAAAAAAAAGGAAAGAAATTTGGGGCTGGAAGGGACCTAGGAGGTCCTCTATCCCAACCCCCCTCTTCCCTGCCCTTAGCCAGAGAGACAAGAGAGGTGGGGTCTCCCCAAGGAAGAACAGAGTGGATTTATATCTTCGCATGATTTGGAAATTATATATTCCACCAGAAAAAGGGACTTTTTCACAACACGCCACTGAAAGACCAAATTGTGTTTCTTCCCTCAGGACCCAATTTGTTTACATAGGAAAAGATAGGATGATGATCTGTTCTCCAAAGCTCCTGAAGGCCGGACAAGAAGCAAAGGATGGAAACTAATCCAGGAGAGAAGCAACCTGGAATTAAGGAGGAATTTCCCGACAGGGAGGACAATTCACCAGTGGAACAGAAGTTGCTTCCAAAAGTTGTAAATGCTCCCAACACTGCATCCAGTTTAGGTCACCACACTATAAAAAAGAGGGTGAGACTCTAGAAAAAGTGCAGAGAAGAGCAACCAGGATGATGAGGGGACTGGAGACCAAAACATATAAAGAACAGGTGCAGGACCTGGGCCTGGCTAGTCTAGTAATGAGAAGGACCAGGGGAGACATGATAGTAGTCTTCCAATACTTGAGGGGCTGCCACAGAGAGGAAGGGGTCTCAAGCTATTCTCCAAAGCACTTTTGAAGGCCAGACAAGGAACAATGGATGGAAACTGACCAAGGAGAGATTCAACCTGGAAATAAGGAGGGATTTTCTAACAATGAGAACAATCAACCCATGGAACAGAAGTTGCCTTTGGAAGTTGTGGGAGCTTCACCCCTGGAGATTTTCAAGAAGAGACTGGACTCCCATATGTCAGAAATGGTGTAGGGTCTCCTGCTTGGGCAGGGGGTTGGGGTTGGGGTTGGACTAGAGGACCTCCGAGGTCCCTTCCATCTGTATTCTGATCGACTGGCCTTGGTAGAGGCCAGATCAAGGGGTGGAAACTCAATGGGACACTATTTCTCAACTTCAGCCATTTTACAGCCTCTTCCAACACTTTCATTCTGTAGTTTTCTTTACATGATCTGCTCCTTGATTTCCTAAAGGTGTCAAAACACTGGATACAATTAGGACCCTGAACAGAGCGACGGAAGGGATCTTGGAGGACTTCTAGTCCAACCCCCGGCTTAAGCAGGAAACCCTGAACCATTTCAGACAAATGGTTGTCCAATTTCGTCCCCATCATCTGTATTTGTGAGAAGGACCAAAACAAAAAAAGGGGAAAAAGAGAGGCATTGCGTAAATTCCAAGGTTTGCCCAAGCTTCCTGTTACTTTATTCAATCTTCAATTGCTACAAACTTCCCTAGAAGCAAGAAAGCTAATCTTTGTATTTACTCACACCAAGGTCTTGCAATCCACTGATTGCCAGCTGCTGTTTGGAAACACACACTTTTCTTGGTAACATCTAGCCTATAAAAACTTCCTCCGAGAACGTGAAAGCATGCAACTTCTTTTCTTGGGTGCAAATAAAGATTCTTGCCTGTTAGAGGGTTGGGGTGCTATTCCTACAAAGTGAAACAGCTAGAAGTGGTTTGCATTTTTTTAAAAACAGAAATTTATGTGACTTCGGGGGGCGGAATAATAAAGACTTTGCATTAACGTGTGTCAAAAGCCCTGGTCTTTCAGGGCAAACTAACTGGGCCCAACTAAACCAAGGGGGTTAACTCACATCATCCCTGTTTTCCCAAACTAACTTGGATAGTTACAAGGCTGCTACTTGCTTGGTAACATCTCCCTTGTGGCTATGAAATGAGGTGTTACCACTTAAAGGAAATGTGTCTCAACCGTGGCAGCTTTAAGATGGGCGAGAGATTCTCAGACATCCAGGCCATGATTGTCCCCAAAGGTGCTTTTTACAAGAGGCAACTGGACTTTCTTGTTTCTTCTTTTGAAGGCGTTTCGCTTCTCATCCAGGGAGCTTCTTCAGGTCCGAGTGGATGACGGGGAAGGGAAAGATTTATGCTCCTTGCAGAGAGCTGGTCATTTGCATCCTTTTAGAGGGCAGTTGAGGCCACTTGGGGATGGATTCATCTGTGTCCTCAGGGTTCACCTGAATGGTCAAATGGTTCCTGAGTCTGCAATTTGTTTCCTCTGGAAATCCATTCCTACTCCCACACCATTCCAAGGGTGTTCATCCCAAATTGTATAGCTAAAAGTCTGCAGAGATTCTCCATCATCCAGGTCATGGCTGTCCCAAAGGTGCTATTTTTTAACAGGCAGCTGGACATTTTTTTCTTTTGAAGACCCAGCCTTCTGGGAATTGAAGTGCCACCCACCCACCCCCAATCTTAAAGCTGCCAAAGTTCAGAAAAACTGACTTTAAGGCCTATACAAAAGTTGAATCTTCCAATAAATAGGACCCATATGATCCAGTTCCGGCCCACACAATTACGTTGGGATGAAATTCAGACGGCAGACAACTGCAGATCTCAATAGTTCCCTTTGCTTTTCTTTAGCAACAGGGAACAACGAGAGCAGCCTGCTTCTCCAATGGCTTGAACACACCACCTTTCAGGTCAACCATCCACCTGATTTGGGTCCCAACCAGCGGCACACCACAATGATCTCCCCCCGAGGAGAGAGGGGAAAAAGACACACAAAAGAAGGGGGGGAAATTGCCTGATATAGAATTGAGCCCCTGGTCCTTTTACCCCAATACGGTCAAGAAACATAAGGAAGAGTGGTATTCTGCAGTTTTTTGCAGCTCTGATAACCTGTTTAGAAATGAAAGCTTTTGGCTAAAACGGATCCTAATTTAAATCCATACTGTTGGAAAGGTAAGCAAATACAGGGTACCTTCTTTCACGTATGGTGGCTTTGTCCAAAAGTTAAGAAATATTGGACCAAAATACAAAAAGGGTTAAAAGAAATTACGAAAGTCCAAATAGAATTTAAAGCAGAATTATTCCTTCTGGGAATTATTAAAGGGAATTATACAAAAGAGATAAAATATTTAATCCTGCATATAATAAGAGCAGCGAGATTAGTGATCACATAATATTGGAAAGGAGATTCTATGCCGACAAAATGTTTAATCATCCAAAAGATCTTTGACTGCATGGAAATGGACAAACTTTCATTAGAATTAAAAGAAAAGGATGACTCAGTTTATTATAGTGTGGGAAAATTGGTACCATTGGATAAACGATCAAAATAAGCAATTAAATAAATAAGGAATGTATAATTTAGAAAGATAGGGATATATATATATAAATAAACAAATAGGAGTATAAAATATGCACTGGAATAATTGAAATGTAAGCACTGTCAAAATGGATTGTAACATATATAACACTCTCATTTTAAATATTTTGTAGTTTGTATTTTAATAAATTTTTTAATAAAGGTAATTTTAAAAAAAGAAAGCTTCTATAGATAGTCCTCGACTTACAACAGTTCATTTAGTGACCGATCAAAATTACAACATCACTGAAAAAAGTGACTAGGACTATTTCTCACACCTAGAACCATTGCTGCATGCTTAAGTTGCATGAATTTTGATACTATGATCAAAATTCAGAGGCTTGGCCACTGGCATGTACTTCTGAGGGTTGCAGTGTCCCAGGTCACGTGATTCCCCTCTTGCGACCTTCTGATAGGCAAAAGGGGGAGCCAGATTCACTTAACAACCACGTGACTAACTTAAGAGCTGTCAGGGATTCACTTAACAGCTGTGGCAAGGAAGGTCATGAAACAGGACAACATTCATTTAACCGCTGTCTTGCTTACCAACACAAATTCCCTGGCTGAATCGTTGGGACTACCTGAACTTGGCAATATCACCAATGAATCCTGATCCCCAAGACAGGTGATTATTCAAACTTGGCAATTCTAAGGTCCTGGCTGGGGAATTCTGGGAATTGAAGTTCTGCCCATCTTGCAGGAGCCAAGTTTGAGAAACACGGAAATCCCCAATCCAATTTGCATTTGAAAGACAGCAAGTGAGTCAAAACCATTCATGGGGAAATTAGCATGTGAAAACCCACATTCCTTCTGCCTTTTCCAGTAATTCAAGGGCAGCAATATAAGCATTCTTTTTACTCCCACCATTTAAGAAGGGTTAGTTGTTTTTCGATTGACCTGTATTTCACATTTTTGAACCATTCAGAGAGGGACTCCCTGGGCGGTGTACATGAGAATATATAAAAAGAGTACATGAAATTTTAAATTTTAAAAGGAGGCAAGCATAGCTGAGTGCTGCTAAATTTAAAATTATATGCTATAAAGCAGGGGTGTCCAACCTTGGCAACTTTAAGACTTGTGAACTTCAACTCCCAGAATTCCTCAGCCAGCAAAGCTGGCTGAGGAATTCTGGGAGTTGAA
>NW_020717125.1:13255-31586 GCF_900518725.1 Notechis scutatus | reverse complement strand
GACGTGTTTTCCAACCCCTTGCTTCCCCCACCCCCCACCCCGTCACGGGTTCCCTTGCCCTGCCTATCCCTCACCTTTCCAACTCTGTGCACCATAAATCGTCGTCCTTCCCGTTCATGGACACAGGCAGCATCTGGCTCTTCCCCTGCCGAATGGAGTTGGACTTCGTCGTGATGGTGCGGACTTTCTTCATCTTTAAGAAGAAAAGCAGAGGTGAAGGCGGCCATTTTGTGGGGGGAGGGGGACAGAGGTCGGCGTGCAGATAGCAGTCCTAATGGAGAGTGGAGGGGGGGGGCTGCTGATTTTTTTTTGCAACCAACTGGAATAGTCCTAAATACGAAAAATGATTTTTCAGGGTCCTTGTAACCAGGGGTAGGATTCAAATTTTTTAACAACCGGTTCTGTGGGCGTGGCTTTGGTGGTGGGCGTGGCTTGGTCATGTGGCTGGGTGGACGTGGCTTAGTGGTCATGTGACTGACTGGGCGTGGCCAACTCAATATCACTCACATTGAGGCACGCAACTCCTCGCCTGGCCTCTTGTGACTGGGGATGCTGCAACAGTCGTAAGTGTGAAAAAGGGTCATAAGTCACTTTTTTCAGTGCCATAGTAACTTTGAATGTGTTGTGAATCAATAAAAGTTGATATTCTAAATGCAAATCAGGGGTTGAAAACCTGCAGACTTGATTGGTCCTTGTACAACAACTTGGGATTGGGCCAGAACTAGACCCTGATTGGCCACTTTGGGAACACTTCTTATTGGTTAATAGTTTGAACCTGTTGCAAGTTCATTGGTTAATAAGGTAGCAGCCAACCCTATAAAAGGGTTACTGCTGCCCATAGCTTTGCTCTGTTCCATTCTGATTCCTGTTATTATTAAAGAGTTGAAGTCACTGGTCAGATGTCTGGTCTCCTTATTCCCCAAACTTAACAGAATGGTCCCTCCAAAACAAGCAAAGTACCAGCAAAGGAGGGGGGAAAAAACTCCAGAGAGGTTCCAGAGACAGGAAGTCTAATCCTGCCAAGAATGTAATAAGGGTGAACGGAGAGGCAGTTTCTGCAAGCGACACCAGAATGTTTCCTTCCTGCCTTCCTTACAGGATTAGCCCTGTAATTTCTTCTAACAACCGGTTCTCCCAACTGCTTAGAATGTTAACAACCGGTTCTAGTGAATAGGTGTGAACTGGTAGAATCCCACCCCTGCTTGTAACTTCGAGCAGTCACTACACAAACTGTTGTAAGTCTAGGATTGCCTCTCCTGTCTCCTTTGGCTATCAGGGGGACCGAGGATTCTGGACTGCAAAGAAGGGAGGGGCCAACCCCCCCCCACATGTCAACTCGTAAAGCATGCCTGTTTCCGAGTTGCCATAGGGGCGGGGGGGGGGGGGGGGGAGAAAAAAAAAACATTCCCCGCTTTTCTTACAAAGATTGTAGCTAGGCAACCAGATCTTCTGCCCCCGAAAATCCTTCATTGGAGAATGTGATTGATAACACCCAGTCCTTGAACATGCTTAATTGGAGAATCTGATGTATGACACATCCAGAGGGGAGAGGGGAAACAGTGTTACAGGTGACCGTGAATTACGTGTGTCAGAGTTGGCTTCAACTGGGATCATGCCGACATGTTGCTCCTAATAAATCTTTTGGACTCCTAATAAATCTTTTGGACTCTCTTTGAAGCTTGGCTGGAGGCTCATGATTTAATTAGGGCAATGGTGGCTAACCTTTTTGGGCTCCTGTGCCAAAAATTGTGTGTGCCCTTGCATGCTCACGTGCCAGCACACAGAAGGCAATGCGTGCCCCCCCCACGGTCCCTACACATGCGCACGCAATCCCCCGCACATACCCACTCCTGCCGCCCCATTACCTGCACTGCGCCTCACAGCTAATTTTCGGCCAGTTTGAGGCCTTTTTTGGCCTCCCAAAACCTTGAGAAAGGCTTCTGTAGGCTTCTGCAAGCCTTGTAGGCCAAAAACTAGCCCCGTTTCATCACTTCCTGTTTTTTCTGAAAATACCGAAAATGACAAAACAGGCCTAATTTTCAGCCTACAAAGCTTGTAGAAGCCCGCAGAAGCCTTCCCTCAAGACTTTGGGAGTCTGAAAAAGGCCTCAAACCGGCTGAAAATCAGCTGTTAAAGTTTGCCTGCAGCTTGCTTACACGGCACAAATGGCTCTGTGGCACGTGTGCCGTAGGTTCGCCATCACGGAATTAGGGCAACCACCGGGGACCCCAACAGCAAGTCAACAAGCAATCGCGACATCCGGATGAGGTTGGCATGGCAGAAACAGGAACGATTATGCAGCCTCCTTTATCCCAGCCGAGAATAATTGGGGGGTGGGTTGGGGGGTAGTCAATGGTGGTTACCTTCGCTCTCCGACTGTACTCCAGGCAATCCTGCAGCTCCAGCTTGTCTCCCTTGGAGGCCACCACAGGCCTGGAAAGAGAAAATATTTATATGAGACTCTGCGATCCGCACGCACACGCAGGCACCACATCTTCCCAAAGTCATGCTGTTTAGTTTGTAGGGTGCAGGAAACACCCCCCGAGAAAGGAGATCACAAGAGACCAATAAGAGGAGAGCATTTGTGGTTCAGGGTTGCAATGAAAGGGCAGGTCCTCGGTGGTCTCTGAGCTTGGGGGGTTTTCTTGCAGACGTTTCGTGACCCAACTGGGTAATGTCATTAACGATGGAAAGGTGGAAGGTTGGAGGAGGAGGAGGAAGAGGATTGGGCAGTGCTTTGTCCTCTCTAGGCTTCTCCTCCTTGTCTTCCTCAACTTCTCCTTCTCCCCTTCTTCCTCCTCCCCTTCCTCCTCCTCCTCTCCACCCACAAACCCCTCCTTTTCAGCACTGATCATATCACCTAGCTGGGTCATGAAACGTCTATACAAGAAAACCACCAGATTCAGAAAGCACCAAGGACCCCTCAGGCCAAAACACACACACACACACACACACAAACACAAGCTAAGATCACATCTGTATTCCAAAACATCTCACAGGCATTCTTCTATGGTGTGTGTGTGTGGGTGTGTGTGTGTGTGTGTATAACCCACTAAGAAATCTACTTCCCATCTCGCTTCTTACTTTGTAGGGTGTAGGGAACGCTCCGCTCAACAGGAAAACACGTCAAAAACACGTGTGTAATGAGAAAACACACAGAGAGAGGAGGGGTAGGGAGGGAGGGGAAGAAAGGGGGAAGAGAGGGACAGAGGGGGAGAGAGAAGGGGAGACAGAGACGAAGACAGGGAAAAAGAGGTGGGAAGAGACAGAGGGGGTGAGAGACAGAGACAGAGGGGGGAAAGGGGGGAGAGAGAAGGATAGACAGAGAGGGAGAGGGAGGGAGACAGAGGGGGAGAGACAGGGAAATAGATGGGGGGGAGGAAGAGAGGGAGAGAGAAGGGGAGAAAGAAAGAAGATGAGAGACAGAGGGAAAAAGAGAGGGGGGAAAGGGACAGAGACAGGCAGACAGAAAGAGGGAGAGTATATCACATCTGTTTCCTGAAAAACTTCACAGGCTTTTTTTGAGGGGTGGATGGCTAACCACGGAAAGCCATTTCCACTTAACATTTCAATAAGCAGCATTCTCACTGGCACAAAAACGACAAAGACACACACACACACACACTCCTACCTGTGGGAAATAGTAGAAAATACATCGTGAACATCCTCTACTTTGGTCGTGTCCAGCTGAAGAGCCATTTTGCGAGTGTGCAAATCCGCCTCCTTTTCCCACATTACTTTCCTAAAAGGGTCCCTCTTGCTCTCCCTCTCTCTCCCTCCAAACCACAAGTGTACATGTACTCCTTGACTTACAGCCGTTCGTTTAGTGACCGTTCAAAGTCACTAAAGGGACCGTTTTCCACCCTTACGACCACTGCTTGCATCCCCAGGGTCGCCTGATCTAAATTGCCAGACACCTGGCAACTGACTCGTATTGATGACAGTTGCAATGTCCCCAGTGTGTGTGTGTGTGTGTGTGTGTGTGTGTGTGTGTGTGTGACTTGATTCCCCCTTTTGCATCGCTCTCACAAGCCAAGTCACGGGGGAAAGCCGGATTCGCTTAACAACCGTGTCCCAAACTGAAAGACTGCAAGGGATTCCTTTAACAACGGAGGCCAGGAAAGTCATAAAATGGAGGGGGGGGGGGCAAACCCCACTTAACAAAACTTTCTCCCAGCCACATAAAACTTTGGGGCTCAATTGTGCTTGTTAAGTCGAGGGCTGCCTGTATAACGGACACCCCAGCCTCTCCGAACTGCTACGGGGTGACCCGGGTTGCAAATGAGCAAACTTCCTTCTCCCTGTCACTTCTTTGGCAGATCAAAGGCTCCACTTTTTTTCTTACCTGTTCATCCCGGGCAGGTTACCCCAAAAATATCTGGCTCTGTGTGCAGCAGATACTTTGACTGCATCAATCATCACCGGATTACACTGCACAGAAAAGAAAGGGGTTTAACCTTGATGATGCTACCTACCCTGTGTTTCTCCGAAAATACGACCTACCCTGAAAGTAAATCCTACCTAGCTTGATTTTTATACATACACCCAAAATAAGCCCTAATTAAGATCCCACCCACTCCAGAGTGGATGGGTAAAAATTAAGCTAGGGTGGGGATAAGGGTGTGCGGAGTTGCTCTACTACTTACTTTTGGACAGGTGTAGCCAAGCCTCACACACCTCGACACCTGCCTTGCCGGCCCATTTCTTCTGCAGCTGGCAGGGCTGGCCAGGCTTTCCTGAAGGCCTCTGGAGCTGATTAGAAAGCTCTGGATCGATCCAGAGCTCTATTACTGGCTGCAGAGGCCTTCATGAAACCCTTGCCGGCCACAGAATAAGAAGTTCCTGAAGGCCTCGGACAACGAAAAGGAGGCCAGGGGCAATGTGCGCACAAGTGAGGTTAGTCAGTGGATGGCATCCCCCCCAAAATAAGACCTGGTGTCTTTTTTGGTGACAAACAAAAAATAAAAGAAGACAATATTTTCAGGGAAACAGTAGAGTTGGGTCATAAAATGTCTGCGAGAAAACTACCCAGCTCAGAGAGCACCAAGGACCTCACACAGTTCCTCCTCTCTGCAAAATGCAATTTAAGTTGAAGAAAAGCAAAGTTTAATATCTGGGCAGGAAAAAAAACAACCAAAGGTATAAGTACAGATTAAGCGAAAACTTGGCTCAAAAACAGGAACTGGGAGAGGGACCTTGGAGTCCCAGTGGACGATGGCTGAAACCCAAGCCAGCCGGGTGCGGCGGCAGCCAAAAAAAGCCAATACAATCCTGGGTCGTATAATGAGAGGCCTAGAATCAAGATCATGTGAAATATTAGTCCCGTTTGATGGAGCCAAAGGGCACCCCTGGAATTCTGCACCCAGTGTTGGTCACCCCGTTACAAAACTAAAGAGATTGAGACTTTGGGAAAAGTGCAGAGAAGAGCAACTAAGAGGACTGAAGGCCTGGAGACTAAAACGTAGGGAAAAAATGGTGGCAGGAGTCGGGTATGGCTAGTTTAATGAAAAGAAGGGCGAGGGGGAGATGTGATAGCAGCCTTCCAGGATTTGAGGGGCTGCCCCAAAGAAGAAGGGGGGTCAACCTATCCTCCAAAGCACCAAAAGGGAAGATAAGAAGCAACGGAGGGAAGCTAATCAAGGAGAGAAGCAACCTGGAATTAAGGAGAAGCTGCCGAACAGCGAGGACAATTAACTTAGAGGAATGGTTTGTGTCCAGAAGTTGTGGCTGCTCCATCACTGGAGGCCTTTTCAAGAAGAGGTTGGACAGCTGCTTGTCTGAAATGGCCTCGAGTCTCCTGCTTGAGCAGGGGGGTTGGACTGGATGACCTCCAAGGTCCCTTCCAGCTCTATTCTATTATTCTGCTATGTTCCATTCAATCTATTCTATTCTCATTTCTATTCTATTCTATTCTTATTATTGTTAATTCTATTCTATTCTAACTTCTATTCTATTCTAATTTCTATTCTATTCTATTCTTATTATTGTTAATTCTATTCTATTCTCATTTCTATTCTATTCTCATTATTGCTAATTCAATTCTATTCTATTCTATTCTTATTTCTATTGTTAATTCTATTCTATTTTTATTTCTATTCTAATTACTATTCTATTCTTACTTCTATTCTATTCTCATTTCTATTCTATTCTTATTATTGCTAATTCTATTCTATTCTTATTTCTATTGCTAATTCTATTCTATTCTTATTTCTATTCTATTCTATTCTCATTTCTATTCTATTCTATTCTTATTATTGTTAATTCTATTCTATTCTCATTTCTATCCTATTCTCATTTCTATTCTATTCTTATTATTGCTAATTCTATTCTATTCTCATTTCTATTCTAATTACCATTCTATTCTTATTTCTATTGTATTCTTATTTCTATTCTTATTATTGCTAATTCTATTCTATTCTTATTTCTATTCTATTCTAATTTCTATTCAATTCTATTCTTATTATTGCTAATTCTATTCTAATTTCTATTCTGTTCTTATTATTGTTAATTCAATTCTTTTCTATTCTATTCTTATTTCTATTCTTATTTCTATTGTTATTTCTATTCTAATTTCTATTCTATTCCTCCCTTCTAGCACTGATGATGTCACTTAGTCAGGTAATGAAATGTCTGCCAGAAAGCAACCAAAAACACCAAGGATCCCACAAAATCCACAAAGATTGGCCGGAAAACCTTGGGAACAATGGCCCTAAAGCGGTCTTTCTCCATCTTGGCCATTCCTAAGCTGCCTGGACCACAGCTCCCAAAATTGCCCAGCCAACCCTGGTTTACACTCACCAGTGGCTGATCTTTCAGCCTCAGATAAATAAACTCTTAGTTTATTGCAGCTGGACGCCCTCAGCTGCAATAAACTAAGAGAGTTTGTGGCAGCCCCTAAAAAAAAAGGCCCCGTTTCTTGGTCTCAGAATTACAGTTGTTACCTCCAGAAAACGGGAGATGTCCCTCTTGTCGTTGACTCGCATGGAAACCACGTTTTCGAAGAGCCAAAAGAACGGGCGATCTTCTCCGATTTTGGGACGGGTGTAATTCAGGAGGTGGTAGAACTCGAAGAAGAGGCGGCCGGTCCCTTCTGCCAGCCGGAAAGGGTGAAAGAAGGGGGTCAGAAGAGAGGCTCAGGGTCCCGAATTCCGAGCAAAGCCAACTCAAAAAGGGATCTCAAATGCCTCCGCTTACCATACAAACCTTTTCTGGCGGGATTTACGATGGAGAGGTCGTTGCAGGGACTTCCGCCGATCACCAGATCGAAGGGGCCCCATTCGTCAATCTGCAAGGGGAGACCCTCGTTATGGCATGGATTCTCTGTCCCTTCTTTAAGGAAGGAGTTGTTCTGACCCAGGCCTTTGTAAACCATCATTATTCACCAACTTCATTTTAAAACAATACTTATTTTATTGCAATGCTGGGAATTGTTTTCATTCCCAGCCGGGAATGAATCTCAAACAGTTCCCTGAGATAAGCACACACCTTTCAGGTCTGTGAACTGCTGCCAAAAACAGGAAGTATCCAATTTACTAGAAAAGAAACCAACCAAAAGTACTAAGAAAAACCAACCAAAGTACCAACCAGAGCTTCAAGAATGACTCTGAACCGATCGAACTACTTTGCTTCCTGCAAAGATTTCATCCTCTTGGCCTGACTTTTATCCCTTATGGGAGGGCCAATCACCTCCCAGCCTTACTCCCGAGTCACCTCTTTTTTGTCTCAACTGCTCTTGCCTTCTAGCAGCTCTGTGCACTGTGGAACAGGCTCCCCTTGTCCTCTTCCTCGCTGCTGCCAGACTCCAAAGGCTCTGGAGTCAGCACCTCACTCTCAGATGGTCCTGGCCCCACCTCTGCATCGGACGCAGGACCCTCATCCGAGTCCCCTCCATACTCCCGGACTGGTCCCCCTTCTTCCCCACTGTCCGATTCCGCTGCCGTCTGAACCACAACACTAGTCCTCATGTTACAACCGTAACACGAGCTTACGGATCACGACCGTAAGTCTTTGGACTCTAAATCGAGTCGCCCGTACAGACGACCCAAGGTGAATGACCTGTTTTGGGGGCATCGTTAGACCACATTGTTATGTGGACCCCGGGTTCGATAGGGGCCGGGTTTGGTTTTTTTTTGCTGAAAACTGGAAAGCAAGTCCAGGTTTTTGGCAAAACCGTCATAAAATACAATCGCGTGACTGCAGGATGTTGTAGTTCCGTCAGGAAATAAGTGTAAGGAAATAAGCAAACTCTGAGAGCAATGAAGACCCCACAGTTTTCCCCCCTTCTCCTTCTTCACTCCCTTACTACTGATGATGTTACTTAGCTGGGTTATGAAACATCTGCAAGAAAACCATTAAGCTCAGAGGGCACCAAGAGCACTAGGTTTCCCCCTCCTCCTCCTCCTTTCTAGCACTGATGATATCCCCTAGTTGGGTCATGAAATGTCTGCAAGAAAACTACCAAGCTCAGAGTCCCTGCTTGGAATTAAATAAAGGTCACTGGGGCTCACTTGTTTTCTTGCAGATGTTTCATTGCCCAAAGCAGAAGTTATCAGTGCAAATAAGGGTTCACAGAATTAAAGCTCCGTGGAAATCAAGAATGATTTGACTTAAGTCTGCTTGTCCCAAAAGTGCTTTTTTTCCAAGAGACAAAAGGACTTTCTGGTTTTTTTTCTTTTGAAGACGTTTCGCTTCTCCTCCAAGAAGCTTCTTCGGCTCTGACTGGATGGTTGGGAAGGGAAGGATTGATACTCCTTGCTGGCAACTGGTCATCTGCATCCTTTGAGGGGGTCCTTAAGGCCACGTGGAGATATGTATGTGTCCTCAGGGTCACCTGAATGGTGCAAATGGGTGTGGAAACTTCTCCACATCCATTGGCATGAAAACATCCTGCAGCCAGGAAGGCTCCACAACCATCTGCACTACTCAGATCACCCCGAGGACACAGATAAAACCTCCAGGTGACCTCAACGACCCTCTAAAAGGATGCAAATGACCAGCTGACTGCAAGGAGTATCAATCCTTCCCTTCCCCACCGTCCAGTCATGGGCTGAAGAAGCTTCTTGCATGAGAAGTGAAATGTCTTCAAAAGAAAAAAAAAACACAGAAAGTCCAGTTGCCTCTTGGGGGGGGAAAAAAAAAAAAAAAGCACCTTTGGGACAATCAGGACTTGGATGACATAGAATCTCTACAGACTTTTAGCTATCCAGTTTGGGATGAACACCATTGGAATGGGGTGGGAGTAGGAATAGATTCCCAGTGGGAAAAATTGCAGACTACAGGAACCATTTGCACCTCTCAGGTGACCCCGAGGACACAGACCAACCTCCAAGTGGCCTCAAGGACCCTCTAAAAGGATGCAAATGACCAGCTGTCTGCAAGGAGCATAAATCCTTCCCTTCCCAACCATCCAGTCCGAGCTGAAGAAGCTTCTTGGAGGAGAAGCGAAACGTCTTCATGGAAAAAAAACAACAGAAAGTCCAGTTGCCTCTTGAAAAAAAATAAAAAGCACCTTTGGGACAACCATGACCTGGAGGGCTAAGAATCTCCATAGACTCTTACTCTGTTTGTGACTATGAAGGGATTCTAGGCTGCTGCCTCTTTTGACCCCTCCACCAGTAGCCCACCAATAACGTCCTGCCTTGAGACATGTCATCCCGAACGCCGGATTCCTTACGTGTCTCTTGGTGATGTTCCTAACGTCATGCACATATCTGATGTTTCCTTCATGCCGCACTGTCCCCACCGAGATCGAGTCTTCGCAGATCTCCGAGGCGATATATTTCTCCACCTTGATGCCAAGATCCCGCAGGACCAGGTAACCTGGGAAGGCAGAAAAGTCTGGGGTGACAAAAGGATCCCTTGGGAGGGCTTGGCGAGGCCTTACCGAGGAGCACCCAGACCGGGGAAAATCCACCTTGTGCTGCGCCGGAGGGGGGGGGAGAAACGATGTGCCACCCTCACCTTCTCGTGGTGACCCTGTAATATTTGTGCTGGTAAAACGCCGCAAATATATCCACCACCACCCGGTACGCAAGTGTGCAGGTAGTCCTCGGTTTACGATCACAATGGAGCCCCCAAAATTTAGGTCGCTAAGCGAGATGGCTGCTGAGTGAATTTTGCCCCGTTTTACATCCTTTCTCGCCTCAGTTGCGACGTGAATCACAACAGCGATTAAGCAAGTCACACGGTCAAGTGAATCCAAATTCCCCCACTGACTTTGCCGGTGTTGTGGCTAGCTGGCAGCAGGTGTGGACGTCTGAGGAGAGCGAGGACTCAGGTGAGGGGCCGGGACCATTAGGGAGTGGACTGCTGCATTCGGAGATGGTGGGGGCTGGCAGCAGCGATGAGGAGGTTCCCAAGGAGCCTGTGCCCAGTGCAAAGCGTGCACGCAGGATTGCTCGCAGGAAAGAGCAGTTACAACAGCACGGGCGACTCGGGAGTAAGGCTGCAAGGTGATGGCCCCTCCTTCAAGAAGATAAAAGCCAGCTGTGAATCGGAGGTTCTTTGCAGGAAGCACAGACGTTTTGAAACTCAGCCTCGTGGACATTACAGAATCTTAAGTTGGTATTTGAAGGCTCTTTTGTGTTGTGAACTATTTCTTATCTGTTTTTCTTGGCAGACTAGCACAGTTTTGGCGAGGCTTGTGCTTATCAAAGTTAATTAGTTTGCAGCAGCCTTTTAACCGGGGATTCATAAGACTCATTGAAAGGTTTCCGTTCCCTTTGGTTCGTGTTGGTTTTATTCGACAAGGGTTTGGGTCAGAACAGCTGGTCAGAAGGTCACAAAAAGGGGATCACGAGATCTCCCAGGACTCTGCGACCATCATAAAATACGAGTCGGTTGCCAAGCGCCTGAATTTTTCAACCTGCGACCACAGGGGATGCTGCAATGGTCATTAAGTGTGAAAAATGATCCTAAGTCCCTTTTTTTCAGGGCCGTTGTAACTTTTGAACAGTCACTAAATGAACCGTTGTAAGTCGAGGGCTACCTGTAGATAGAAGGAGATATACAGGTAGTCCTTGAACTTACGACAATCGAGCCCAAAATTTCCACTGCTAACGAGACAGCTGCTAAGTGACATTTTTTGTCCTGTTTTACGACTTTCCTTGCCCCTGTTGTTAAAGGAATCACTGCAGTTGTTAAGTGAATCTGGCTTCCCTGTTGACCTTACTCATCAGGTGGTCACCAAAGGGGATTTCACGTAACCCTGGGATACCGTCATAAATACGAGTCAGTGGCCCAGAGCTGAATTTTGATCCCGAGACTCCCAGGGAATGCTGCAGTGGTCGTAAGTGTGAAACAGTCCTGGCTTAATCTTTTTTTCAGTGCCGTTGTAACTTCAAACTGTTACTAAGTGAAGTTGAGGACTACTTGTACACGCCAGATGAAATGACTATCAACCGAATGTAGTGAGTTACAGGAAGGAAACAAGGTGGTTGATAAAAGAAGGGAGAAGAAATCTATATATATAAAAAGTGAAATACCCCTCACGCATCATCACAAAATCTCCAGAACCGTCAAGCCTACAAACTTGAAATTTGGCACATAGGTTCCTCTTGGCTTCTAGGGGCTCACTAAGAAAGGATTTTTCGAAAAGACCATCATCAGTATTTGCTATATTATTATTATTATTATTATTATTATTATTATTATTATTATTAACACGCTCTGATGCTAAGGAGTTCTACTCCCCTCCCCCACCTGAAAAGAAATTTCTTCCAAAGGCAAAACACAAGCAGAGGAGATGAGTTTCACTTTCACTTTCACAGCAGCAAGCAGCTTTAGTACAGAACAGTTGAGCTAAGCCACGCCCAGGCTCCTTGCTGTCCCTTCCTTGCTCACACAGCAAATACTGTTTCAGTTTCCAAACAGCCCTCAACTCTCTCACCCACTGACAGGACACTAGCCAGATGAATACCGATGGACGCTGGTAGGCAGAGGCAGAATTTTTGCCCCCTTAATTTTCCTCCCCCCAAAAAACTACACCCCACCACATAGTTCCGTAGCGAAGGACAAGTATCCAGCTAGTGATATATATAGACTAGCTTTAAAGAAGGATAGAGCTGGAAGGGGCCTCGGAGATCATGTAGTCCAGTGCCCCGCTCAATCAATCAATCAGAATAGAGCTGGAAGGGGCCTTGGAGGTCATGTAGTCCAGCCCCCGACTCAATCAATCAGTATAAAGCTGGAAAGGGCCTTGGAGGTCATGTAGTCCAGCCCCCCACTCAATCAATCAATCAGTAAAGAGCTGAAAGGGGCCTAGGAGGTCATGTAGTCCAGCTCCCCACTCAATCAATCAGTATAGTGCTGAAAGGGGCCCCGGAGGTCATGTAGTCCAGCCCCCCACTCAATCAATCAGTATAGAGCTGAAAGGGGCCCCGGAGGTTATGTAGCCCAGCCCCCTGCTCAATCCATCAATCAGAATAGAGCTGGAAGGGGCCTCGGAGGTCATGTAGTCCAGCCCCCCGCTCAATCCACCGCTCAATCCATCAATCAGAATAGAGCTGGAAGAGGCCTCGGAGGTCATGTAGTCCACCCCCCTGCTCAAGCAGGAGACCCTAGACCAGTGGTGGCTGACCTTTTTGGGCTCCTGTGCCGAAAATTGCATGTGCGCGTGCCAGCACCCAGAAGCCAATGCGCGCAGGCCCCCCCCATGCCCTCTCCGCATGTGTGCATGCTCTCCCCCCTCCCCGCGCCACCCCCTTACCTGCACTGCGTGCCTCCCAGCTGATTTTTGGGCCGCTTGAAGCCTTTTTCGGCTTCCCAGAGGCTTGAGGGAAGCCTCTGGAGTCTTTGGAGGCTGAAAAATGTGCCCGTTTTCATCATTTCCTGTATTTCCGGAAATACAGGAAGTGATGAAACTGGCCTGGCTTCCCTAGGAGGCCAAAAAAGGCTTCAAATTGGCCAAAAGTCAGCTGTGAAGTGCGCGCATGTGCAGTGAGGTAAGTCTGCCTGCAGCTCACATGCTGGCACAAATGCCTCTCCGTGCCACCTGTGGTACACGTGCCACAGGTTCACCATCACGGCCCTAGACCATTTCATCGTCCAATCTTTTCCTAAAAAAGCTCCAGCGATGGGGCAACCCACAACTTCTGGTGGCAAGCCATTCCACCGGTGTAATTGTCCTCGCCGTTGAGGACTGAAGGAATGGAATTCCCCGTCTGGAGAACGCTAACCTGACCCCTCTTCTTCATGACCTCCCAACCTACCTGGGCGTGGGTATGTGAGATCCGAGCAAGGACTCACCTGTAGCGATGCCGTCGAAGAGAGACAACACTCGGATGGCCTTCCGTTTTGTGGCTGGGATGGCAGGGTAGATTTTGGGTGCCTTCTGTGATGGGGTGAGGCAAAAAAAAGAGCATGTGTGACTGACACACACACACACACACACACACACACACACACAAACCTGCACCAGCAACTGTGTCAGTTTGTTACCACCGTAACCTTCTGACCCTCAGGTAAACCTGGACAATTATCCATTTCGCTGACACTACTCCGATTCAGGGGGGAAACGTATAATATAGGTCCGTGATGGCCAACCTATGGCTCGCGGGCCACAGGTGGAAGTCAGAGCCATTTGCGCGGGCACGTGAGGCCCAACCAAACTTAGCTGCCCTGCGCATGAGTGTGCCTCCCACCTGATTTTTCAGCCCGTTTGAGGCGGTTTTCCCCCTCCTGAGGCGCAAGGGAAGCCTCTGCAGCCTCGGGAGGCCGAAAAACGGGCCTTCTGGAAATACCAGAAGTGATGAAACGGGCCCATTTTTCGGCCTCCCGAGGCTGCAGAGGCTTCCCTCGAGCTTCCAGGAGGGGGGAAAACAGCATCCCCCAGGCTCCACAGGCCCTCTGGAGGCTGAAAACGGGCCCTTTGGTATTTCCGGAAGGCCCGTTTTTTTGGCCTCCTGAGGCTGCCGAGGCTTCCCTCGCGCCTCAGGTGGGTCAAAAATCAGCTGGGAGACATGCGGATACGCAGTGCAGGCAAGGTGGGGGTGTTGTGCATGCATGCGCAGGGGGACGGGGCACATTGCATTGTGGGTGCCAGCATGCGCGCGCTTTCACCGCACAACAAAAAGGTTTGCCATCACTGAAAATATTGGAATGTGCTGAAATGAGTAGATTGACATTTGAAATTAGAGAGCAAGAGGATAAACAATTTTATAAAATTTGGGACCTTTTCTATCAATGGTTAGATAATTTTACACAATAATAGAATATCTAGAATTTTAGAAAATAACGTGTATATAAAGATATATTTTATTTTTCGATATCATATCTATAAAATGTTTTTAGGATAGATCGGGTAGGATTATATGAATTGTTATAAAATAAACTAAGTAAATTATAGTTATCTCGCAAAGTATGAATGAATAAAATTATAGTCAAATGATTGTTTAATAGTGATACTAGGGTATTTAATCTTTGATTGATAATATGAGTTATTATGTGATGTAACTGTAATTGAGACTACGAAATGGATGCACAAAAAATTGGTAAACCAACTGACACACTGCTTGTACATTTATGAAAGAAAGCTGGATGTTTTTATGTTTTGTTTGTTTTGCTTGTCTTTAAAAACCAATAAAATTGTTTACCCAAAAAAAAAAAAAAAAGGTTTGCCATCACTGATATACATTGTCCTTAGCCAGGGATGGGATTCTACCAGTTCGGACTGGTTTGAGCCAACCAGATGTTAAAGTTACATCCGGTTCTACGAACCGGTATTTCAACTGAGCGGCTGGCCCCGCCCACCCTGTCCCTGCGCGGAGGCTCTGGGGGGGTGGGGAGGAAATGGGCCTTCCGGAAGTCCGGAAACGGGCCTGTTTCTGGCTTCCGGTGGGCCTCCAGAGCCCAGGGGAGGCTGTTTTTGCCCTTCCAAAGGCAAGCCTCTGAAGGCCCATCGAAAGCAAGCCGGAAACAGGAAGTTCTGGTAGGCCACGCCCACCATGGCCATACCAACCCAGCAACTGGGCTTTTTAAATCCCACCCCAAGCCTGGCATTTAGATCGTTAAGGCATTGCGGTCATTAAGCAAGACGCCTGCGGGCTGCCTTGTCAAACAACCACAATCCCGGCTGTCTCCCTGCTGGCGGTTGTTAAGCACAGAGCAAAAAACAACAACTACAGGTTGTAAAACTTGTACAATCCCAACTGTGCGCAAAATTTACGTTGCTAACCAAGGTAGTTGTATGCCCGGCCCCATTTTATGGCCTATCTTGACACGGTCGTTAAGAGAATCGCTGCGAGTGTTAAGCAAGTAGCACATTTTCCTATCTTATCTAGGTTTACCCTTTTCCACTTAACCACAAGCCAGCTTCTGTGTTGTACGAGGGCTATCCACAAAATAGATTACGTTTTTGTCTGTAGCAAGAAGGGGCGGAGCTAGAGCGGCCATTTTTGGTCTGTGTGTCCGCCGCTCAGTCTGCATCTAGTCGTGCTAGTGGGAGGTTCGTATCGTTGCCCGTTATTTCACAGCAAACGTTTGAAATGTGTGCTGCAATTGAAAATCCCGCGAGTTGTGAGGTGCGATCAGTGATGAGGTTTTTGTTGGCAAAAAAACCATAATCCGATTGAAATTTTAATTGAAAAATTGAAAAACTAAGAAAAGCAAAGAGGAAAGTTAAGCTCAAAAATTTTGTTCCAAGCCAGGTCTTCATCCTCAGAAACAAGTGGTAGTCGCTTGGTGCAAGATCGGGGCTGTAGGGCGGATGAGGAAAAATCTCCCACTTGAAACCATTCAGGACTTCTTGAGTGCGATTTGCTGTGTGTGGTCGGGCATTGTCATGCAAAAACAAAATTTTGTTCTGAATTGCTTTTCTTAGTTTTTCAATTTTTCAATTAAAATTTCAATCGGTTTATGGTTTTTTGCCAACAAAAACCTTATCACTGATCGCACCTCACAAATCGCGGGATTTTCAATTGCAGCACACATTTCAAACGTTTGCTGTGAAATAACGGGCAACGATACGAACCTCCCACTAGCACGACTAGATGCAGACTGAGCGGCGGACGCACAGACCAAAGATGGCCGCGCTAGCTCCGCCCCTTCTTGCTACAGACGAAAACGTCATCTATTTTGTGGATAGCCCTCGTAAATGCGCCAAGAGTGGAAGTTTTTAAGAAGAGATTGGATAACCATTTGTCTGAAGTGGTATAGGGTCTCCAGCATGAGCAGGGGGGGGCTGGACTAGAAGACCTCCAAGGTCCCTTCCAACTCTGTTGTTCTGTTCTGTTCTGTTGTTGTTCTACTCTACTCTACTCTACTCTACTCCACTCTCTCTCCCTTCCCTTCCTTACGTATTCCTGCCCTTCCTCGTTGGTGAAAAACTCCTTCAGGCGCGTATTCCAATCCCGTCGTCGGAGCAGGACGCCGTAACGCTGTTGCGGCCGGCACATGTAGCAGTTCCACGGCTCTTCCTTCCGGGCAGCTTCTGCCGTCCCCCGTCCCACCAAGGTGTTCAAACAGTCAACGCAAAAGCAGCTGCAAAAGACGGGGGAGAAATCTTAGAATCCACAACAAAGCCACGATGCCGTAGCCGACGCCCCCCCCCCCCCCCCAATTGCACGACCGCAGCAGTCCTTGGCGGATGACCGCAGTTGAGCCCACCAATCTCCATTGTCAAGGGAGACAGTCGTTAAGGGAGCGTTGGCCTGTTTTACAACCTCCCTTGCCACCGTCGTTAAAGCTAATCACAGTTGTGAAGGGAGTAACAGGGTTGTGAAGCGAATCTGAGATCTGGTCCATTGACTTGGCTTGTCATGACCCCGGGACACTGCGGCTGTCATAAATGTGAGCTTAATTACAGGCTTAATTATGGTTGTAAGTCACTACCAGTTTCCAAGCTAATTTCAATAACAAAGACTGTCTGTCTTGTCTGTCTCTGTCTCTGTCTCTGTCTCTGTCTCTCTCTCTCTCTCTCTGTGTGTGTGTGTGTGTGTGTGTGTGTGTGTGTGTGTGTGTATATACCTATCAACTATTATCAATCTGTTTGCCTATCCAGCCATCTATATCTACCTATCTACCTATTTTACATAATGTATCTCTATCTTTCATCTATCAATTATGTATATATCCCTCTCTATATCTATCATATCATCTATCCATCTATCAATCCATTATTTATCAATCCATTATCTTATCCTATTAACTATCAATCTATCTATCTTATCATATCAACTATTATCAATCTGTCTGTCTGTCTATCCATCCATCCATCTATATCTACCAACCTATTCTACATAATCTATCTATCTATCTATCTATCTATCTATCTATCTATCTATCTATCTATCTATCTATCTATCTATCTATCTATCTATCTCATCTATCCATTATGTATATATCCATATTTCTGTATCTATCATATCATCATCTAATCCATTATCTATCTGTTTATCTATATATTTATCTTATCCTGTCAACTATCAATTTGTCTATGTATCTTATCATATCAACTTTTTTATTTAATGCTTTATTGAGCTTTTTTTCCATTTATACATAATACTAATAGTTATTAAACAGTGCTGTGACATTATATATACATTTATGTGTCCTATCATAACTTACAATACACAATACTTTCATAATCTCTTATTATATACATTATTTACATCTTCTATTCTTATATCTGTTATCGATCCAAATAAACCATGTTTCCCATACTGCATTGTATTTTGTGTCTGCTTTCCCTTTTAATTCCATAGTTCATTTATTCATTTCCACACACTCTAAAATATTTTTTGTTATTAAGCTTTCAGGTGGTGTGGCGTTTTTCTTCCAGTGCTGAGCATATGAAATTCTTGCTGCGGTTAATATATGTAATATAAGATTATCATATCAACTTCTATCATATCCTATCAACTATTATCAATCTGTCTATCCTTCCATCTATAATATATCTATCTACTTATTCTACATAATGTATCTTTCTATATCTGTCTGAAAATCTATCTCTATTATCTATCCATTATGTATATACCCATATCTCTATATCTATCATCATATCATCCTTTTTTTAAAATTGGCATCCTTCACTCAAGAGCCGATGGTATCGTGCTCTGAAAAGAGGTCCTAAAAGAGCATCTAGTGTGGCTAAAAAGGCTAATTCGAGAGGGGCAAATCCCTTCCACATTGAGGACAGATACAGTCTGTCCCCTGTCCAGCCCCCGGATTTCGCTGGTTCCGGGACTGACCCTTGGCCTCAGCTGGTCCAACGATTGTCTCTTCCTCGATTTGGAGAAGGCCATGCTGGGAGTTCTCCAATTCGTCTTCATATCATCTATCTATCTATCTATCTATCTATCTATCTATCTATCTATCTATCTATCCATCCATC
>NW_020717124.1:196725-212238 GCF_900518725.1 Notechis scutatus | reverse complement strand
CTCAGAGACAGTCCCTGTGTCTCATTTCAAATGTCAATCCACCATAATTTACATTCCTACTCAGAGAATTGCTGGCTGCTAGTGGAACCCTGGCACCCCACCCCCATACTTTTTCCAGTATGTCCTTAAACAATGGCCCTCAAAGTCTTAAATAAATTTTAAATGCCAAAGAACACAAATCCCAGAGATTTAGCAGTCAACTCAAGAAAAGTAGATGAACTACTTCAGAGCAGCGGGGGGTGGGGGGAGGCAAAAGGAGAGGAGCAGCGGCATACCCGGGGGGGGATGCAGCAGCAGCGAGGCAGCAATGGCACAGTGGCAAGGAAGGCAATGGCAGCAATTCTGGCGGCGTTGGGGCTTCCAGGCTCTGCTCCCTGCAGCTGCCCGTCAGCTGTCCCAGACTCGATCCAGGGGCGCCTTGCTGAAAAACTCTCGGTCTCCCAGCAAGAGCAGTGGCGGAGAGAAGCAGCAACTGATCTACATTGACCCGCTCCATGTGTCATGCTGCTCCACCTCCTCGAAGGAAATGCCCGGTGGCTGTGCCTGATAAGTTTGATGGCAACCAGGCTATGTTTCCAGCGTTTTTGGGACAATGCCAGTTATTTATTAGCTTAAGAGCAGAGGGCTTCCCCACTGAACGGGATAAAGTGGGGTTTATAATTAGCCTGCTCTCTGGTTCTGCAGCTCGCTGGGCCATGCCTTTGTTGGTCCAGGATAGTCCTTTGTTGGATAACTTTAGGAGGTTTGGTGACCACCTCCATCTTATGAATGAGGACCCCATCAAAACGCAGACTGCTGCCCGTCGTCTGAAGGAACTGAAGCAGGGCCAGCAAACCCTGCAAGAATATGTTAGTGAGTTCCGGCTGCTTCGCCAGGATTTGGCCTGGAACGAGGCTGCCCTCATGGATGCGTTCCAGGATGAGTTGTCGGAGGAGTTGCAGCTGGTTCGGGTGGATTGTCCAATGACCCTCAACACGCTGGTTCATCTGTGCCTCAGGATCAATGTTCGCTTGCAAAGATGGAACAGACGCCGTGCCTCCCGGGAGACTCCTGTGGTACCTGACATGCATGAGACCCTAGCTCTGCAGGAGGAGCCCATGGACCTAGGCACTGCCAGACCCTGCCTGTCAGTGACGAAGTACAACAGATGGCGCACAGGGGGGGTTGTGTTTGTATTGTGGGGAACCTGGGCACATGGGTGCTTTGTGCCCCAAGAAGCAACGAGGGGTGTCAGCCCCTGTGCCTGCTCCCCAGCCACAGAAAACCCTGTCGGGAAATGCCTGGAGCCCGATCTAGGAGAGACCCTTCGTCAGGCACGCACCAACGCCCAGCAGACGTGGATTCCGGAACCCCTCAGCATTTGATCTTGGTGGCATGAGTTTTTCTGGCCAGTAGTCCACAGGGGATTCTGGCGCATGCCCTGGTCAATTCCGGCACCACCACAAACTTCATGGATGTGGCGTTTGCAGCCCAGTATGCAGTCCCTCAGTGCCCAGTAGATCCTCCCATGCTCATGGAGACCATTGATGGCTGGGTGTTTTTATCTGGGCCTATCAAGGCCGCCACACAACCCTTGCACCTGACCTTCGGCTCGCATGAGGAAGCCATTCAGTTCTACATTAGTTCTGGCCTGCATTTCCCTGTGGTCTTGGGCTTGGTGTGGCTCAGGACGCATGATCCTCAGATCTACTGGTCCCAGAACCTGATTACTTTCCCAAGCCTGCAATGCAAGGACCATACCCACCAAGTCTGCACAGGACAGTTGCTGAATCCACCTGGGGTGCCTGTGCCTTCTTAACTAGCGGACTTCACAGACGTGTTCAGCGAGCAGGAGGCAGACCAATTGCCCCTGCACTGGCCCTATGACTGTCCCATTGATTTGTTGCCGGACGCGCCCGTCCCCGTGGGCTATTTGTACTCAATGTTGGACCCGGAGTTGGCTGCATTGCGGGACTTTTTGGACAAGAATCTCACTCGGGGTTTTATCTGGACCTTGTTGTCGCCACTATCTGCCCTGGTCCTGTTTGTTAAAAAGAAGACAGGTGACTTGGGGCTTTGTTGTGATAACCGTAGATTAAACACCATCATGGTGCACAATTGGTATCCTCTGCCCTTGATTTCTGAACTGATGGAGTGGCTCCGGGAGGCTACCATGTTCATCAAGTTAGACCTGCGCGGGGCGTATAATTTGGTGCGGATCCGGCCTGGAGGTGAGTAGAAGATGGTGTTTGGTACCAGGTATGGGCATTTTGAATACACAGTCATGCCGTTTGGGTTGACCAATGCTCCCGCTGTCTTCCAACATTTTATGAATGACATTTTCCGGAACCTCTTAGATCAATTTGCTGTGGTTTACCTTGACATTTTGATCTATTCCAACTCGAGGAAGAGTCACCTGCACCACCTGTGCCTGGTTCTGCAACAGCTCCGGGAGAACCGCTTGTATGTGAAACTGGAGAAGTGCCAGTTCTTCCAGTCCACCATAGAGTCCCTGGGGCATCGCATCTCTCCCGATGGCATTTTGATGGAGCTGAGCAAGGTTGAGTCGCTGCACAGTTGGCAACCTCCCAGGCGAGTGAAGGATGTCCAGCGACTCCTTGGGTTTGGCAACTATTATAGGACCTTCATCCTCAGCTTTGCTACTTTGACCACGCCCCTCACTTGGCTCCTCCAGAAAAGGGTCCCATTCCGGTGGAGTGCTCCTGAGCAACAGGTGTTCCAGGCCTTGAAACAGGCCTTCATGAAAGAGCGATATCTTGAAACATGCCGATCCACACCGTTGGTTTGATTCTGCCTGTAGAGTCTTTCTCCGCAGTTCAGGAGCCAGTGGACCTATGGGTTGCACAGTGGCACAACACTTGGGTGGATCAATGGAAGCAAGAGGTGAGGCCCAACTCTCCATGGTCGTTCACTGAGGAACTCTTGCAGTACTGCGACAGGCTCTATGTACCGGTGGGGTTGCTCCAGGGACTTATCTTGTTGCAGTGCCATGATAATCCTGCAGCGGGGCACTTTGGCCTCTTCAAAACTTTACATCTCATTTCTCGGACTTTCTGGTGGCCCTGACTGTGACACAATGTCCAATCCTACATCACGTCCTGTGTGTGATGCCGGCAGGCCAAGTCGGCAACGGGGGCTCCCCCAGGATTGCTCCAGCCCTTGCCAACACCAGAGAGACCTTGGGGTGCCATTTCGATGGACTTTTTGACAGATTTGCCTCAGTCTTCAGGATTTACAACGGTATTTGTGATGGTAGACATGATGACAAAGCTGGCGCATTTCATTCCGTGTTGTGGGTTACCCATGGCTCGCGCCACCGCCCGCATGTTTATCCAGCATGTCTTCTGGCTGCACAGACTACCTGATCGGATTGTTTCGGACCAAGGGGCTCAATTTACAGCCCAATTCTGGAAAGGGCTGATGATGGCCTTGGACATGAAAATCTGTCTGTCAGCGCATCATCCGAAAACCGACAGCGGGGCTGAGAAAGTCATCAGGATCCTGGAGCAATGCCTGCATTACTTTGTGAACCAGCAACAAGACAACTGGTTGGATTATTTGGCAGTAGCAGAGTTTGCGTTTAACAACTCACAGCACACCTCCACACAAACCACCCCTTTCCTAGCCAATGTGGGATATCATCCTCAGTTCTTTCCCCTTATGCAACTCGACTCATCGGTTCTGGCGGCTAATGACTATTTGTCTGAGTTGCAGGCCATCCACCAATTGTTGTGGCGGTATCTAGAGAAAGCCAAAGAGGATTATAAACAAGTTGCAGACCACTCTCAGCAGCCGCTGCCACCATTGGCTGTGGGGGTTCAGGTGTGGTTGTCCATCAGGCACCTTCCATCAGACCGGCCAGTCAAGAAGGTCGACCACCGGGGGTTTGTCAGGCTTCGGAGGTGGCAGGAATTCGCGTTTGTGCGCGATCCCTGCTGCGCTCGCTGCCGGAGTGCCTCCGATCCAGCCGGATTTGGAGGCTATAGTTATCCTGTAGGGATAACTGAAGACAGGGGAGATCCGGGCAGGGGTCTGGGGGCATCGCAACCCCCTTCCCCAGCCGGCTAAACTCCCTTTTCCAAAGGCGGTTGAGCGGCGGTCAGCAATGGCTGCCACAAAGAACCTCTCAGCCAGACAAGTTTGTGCAGGAGGAAGTTGAGAAAGTGAAAGTTTTTGGCTGAACCGGGACAATAAGTAACATCTGAACACCCTGGAAATCTAGCTCTCTAAAGGATACACTGTTTCCCAAGAAGATCGTAAAGCTGAGGATGAAAGTGTAAAGGGAAAGTTTTTTTTTCTTCACTCTCCTTCCCTACGGATATAGCAATGGAAATCGGAAACACCCGCTTTGGCAACAGAAGGTAACTAATTTTGAAAGTTAAAGCCAAGGGGACATTAAAGATTTCTGAACATTGATATTTAAAAATCAAAATATTTTTGCTATAAGTGGGAAGGGAGAGGTAAATGATTTTATATTAAGATTCTGCTGGAGGAGACTGCTTGGAGTTTATAAGATCAGAGATTAACTGCAATAAGACTTCTAAAAAATTATTTTGGAATTGTGTAATTGAACTCTACCCCAGGAAGAGAAAGTATTAAAAGAAGAAAGTGCTAAATGAAACAGTTTGTGTTGATTTGCATTGCTTGATGACTTTGGGACTTTTGCAAACTATTTTTTGAAAGACTAAAAACATTGGATTGTTTAAAAAAATATATATCTCACAATGGTGTTATCTGTGGAAGAATTGAAAATGGAATTTAAAAAGTTAAAAGAAGAGGAACAAGAAGGCAAGGGCTCTCCTGGATCTGTTTTTCACTTCTTAGAAATGGCGATTTCTACCTACCAGGAAATACAACAACAAGAAAGCTGGGATGAAGGAGAAGAAGCCATCTTTAATGGACAAATAATTTTAGTTGATGAAGAAAAGGGAAAAGGGGGAAAGAAAATGGAGAATTCAAGATCTAAAAAAACAACCAAGAAAGGGAAAAATAAGGTGAAAAATCGATGTAATGTCAGAAGGCAACAGAAAAGAGGAATACAACAGAGAGGGGAGATTAAAAGGATGGAGATTGAGAGATGGGGGGGTAAAAAGGCTAGATTTAATAAGAAAGGAAGGGAAAAAGGGAAGAGAAGTCATAAAGGCTTAAAACAAGATGTTAAAAAACAGGTTTTTTTAGAGACAAAGGGTAAAATATAATTTAAAAAGAGATTCTGCAAAAGTACACAAGATTGTATCATAGTATTTGTATCTGAAATAGAGTTAGAAAATTGGAATATTATATGTGTTAATAGAATATTGTAGGGAATGTGTAAAATGTCTAAGATTTAATAATAGAGTTTAATTAATTAATTTGTTATGGAACATTGTTTTTACTATACTATAAGCTTATTATGTTTTTTATTTTAAAATGTTACATAGAATGTACTAAGCAGAATCAGAATGGAAATTATGTAATATTTTAAGTGTTAAATTTGGGGGAAAGATAGAAAGGCGTCATACTTCAACCACTGATTACAGGAAAAATTTTGTATTAAAGAGAAAAGATAAATAGACAATTGAAAAAGAACGGACAAAAGATACAAGTATAATTATTTAAATTGAGACGAAGTAAATAAAATAGAATCAAGAGAGTGAAAAGAGGGGAGAAGACATATAGAAAATATAGAATGTTAAATAAGATTGAAATAGTATATAAGGTGAGCATGAATTTGATTTATGTCTGTACAAAAAGATGTAACCCGGGGTTAAGCCGCTTTCTAAAAAGAAGTTTTATGTTTTCATGTTACGTGTTTTGTTTGTTTATGTTTGTTTATTGAGAATTAAGAATGTTGGATGAGAACATATGAAATCGTAAATAAGACAGATGAAAGTATAAATTTAATGAATAAAATTGAATAGAAGTAAAGGGAAAAATAGTGAGAAGTTGGAAAAAGAGTAATAAGATATGAAGTTGAATATATAAGGTGCATATTAAATTGTGTTGGTATGGAAATGTGATAATTTGGAACTATGCTGTACTTAAATAAGATGTTTTATTTGCTTTGTTAAAAGATGCTTTATGTTCTCATGTTTTATGTTTTGTTTGTTTGTGTATTGTCTTTGAAAATTAATAAAATTTGTTATAAAAAAAAAAAAAGGTCGACCACCCGTACCATGGCCTGTTCCCTGTGGGGGCGGTTATCAACCTGGTCGCCTACCGTTTGACTTTGCCTCGCTCGTTGCATGTCCATCCCGTCTTCCATAGATCCCTCTTGGTTCCCGAATGGCCAGTTTTTCTGGTCCGCCAACATGACCATCCCCAGCCAGCACCATGTGATGGAGATGGACCTCCTGAGTATGAGGTCGCCAGCATTCAGCACTCTTGGTGGCTGAAAGGGCGGTTTCAGTACCTCATTGAGTGGATGGGTTATGGACTGGATGATTTCACATGGGAGGATGTGACTTCCATACATGCCCCTGCTTTGGTGGCAACATTCCACACCCAATTCCCATCATGGCCACATCCGGACCATTGGACCTGGGAGAAGGGCCCTGAGATGAGGGATAGTGTTGTGGTTTGCTGGCAGCCTGTGCAGACGGCAGAAGAATCGGACAGTGGGGAAGAAAGGGGATCAGTCCGGAAGTCTGGAGAGGACTTGGACGAGGGTCCTCTGTCCGATGCAGAGATGGAACCACGACCATCTGAGAGTGGGGTGCTGCCTCCGGAGCCTTCGGAGTCTGGCAGCAGCGAGGCAGAGGACCCAGGGGAGCCTATTCCCAGTGCACGTGTGCACAGAGCTTCTAAAAGGCGAGAGCAGCTGAAACAAAAGGGGCAACTTGGGAGTAAGGCTGGGAGGAGATTGCCCCTCCCATAAGGTGTAAAGGACAGGCAAAGATGACAAAACCTTTGCAGGAAGCAAAGTTGTTTGTTCAGTTCAGATTCATTCTTGAAGCTCTTTGTACTTTGGTTGGTTTTTTTCTAGTTCATTTGACACTTCTGTTATTGGCAGCACTTCTCAGGAAAGAAAGGTGGGTGCTTATCTCGAGGGACTGTTTGAAATTCATTACTGGCTGGGAATGAAAATAATTCCCAGTGTTGCAATAAAACAAGACTTGTTTTTAAAACAAGCGTGTGCATAATTACGGTCTCGGAAGCCTTGGTCAGAACAGGGGAGAGAAGCAGCTGCTGACCCGGAGACAACATGGAGCCGCTCCACGTGTTTTCCGGTGACCAAAAGGCAATGAGGAGCTCCAGCCCGGAGCTCGCCAAACAAGCCAGGATGCACCTCCCCCTCCTCCTGCCATTAGCTGTCATACTGCACATCCTGATGTCCTCACCACACCGCCAGCTGCCTTCCTGCCCTTTCGGATCGCGGCTTCCTGAGAGCAGTGAGGATGGCACAGCCAGTTAGCGATGGCACAGGAGGGACTGTTGTGGTTAGCCGGCAGCAGGTGCAGATGGCTGAGGAGAGCGAGGACTCTGATGAAGGGCCAGGACCATCAGGGAGTGGACTGCTGCCTTCAGAGATTGTGAGGGCTGGCAGCAGTGATGAGGAGGTTCCTGAGGAGCCTGTGCCAAGTGCATGTGCACGAAGGATTGCTCGGAGGAAAGAACAATTACAGCAGCACAGGCGACTCGGGAGTAAGGCTGCAAGGTAATGGCCCCTCCCTCAAGAGGATAAAAGCCAGGTTTGGAAAAGCGTTCTTTGCTGACAGCAAAGAAGCTCTTAAGCTCAACTGGGGGACTTCTTAGTTCGAGTTTGGAGAATCTTGTAAATTAGCTCTTATCTCTGGGTTTTTGGCAGCCTTGACAAACAACTTGGCAAGGCTCTTTCTTGTTGGAGCTAATTAGTGGAAAGCAGCCTTCAGAACAGAATTCATTATTAAACCTTAAAAGGTGGGGGCTGCTGCCTTTGTCTGTGTTCTTTGGGAACCCAGTTGGGTCAGAACAGAGACGAGCTGCTGGCTGCCTTCCTGCTCTTCCTGCCCACCACAGCTTCCTGGGAGCAGTGGAGATGGCACAGCCGGATTGCAACAGCATGAGAGATGGGCATCACAATGGCATGGGCTTCCGGAGCTGCGGGACAGGCATGTTGCCTGTGGGCAGGATATGGAAGCTACGGCTGGCTGGGCCAGTTCCGATTCCCAGCTGACAGGCACTGTGGATGATAACTGTGTGGTGCGGCCTGCTGGGTGGGGGGTTTAAGTACCAGATGGTAGTTACCTGGGCGTCAGGGAAAGGGAAATTGAAGGGGTGGGGTCAATACTCGGGGTGTGTGTGTGTGCCAGCCACCCATATGACTGAACCCATCAGATAGGAAATGGCTGATCATTGGGAAATGTTACAGTTTGTGGGAGTTTCCTTGGCTTCATTAACTTTTACAGACAAAGCCCAGGCCTGGCCAACACTTGAAGTGGACAGCAGAGTGCCAGAATGCATTTGAGATGCTTAAGATCTTGTTTTCCAAAGAGCCGGTCTTAGAACATCCGGATCCTAGTAAAACTTTTGTGGTGCAGACGGACACCAGTGATGTAGTAGTGGGAGCTGTCCTGCTGCAGAACAATAGCCAGGACCAGTTACAACCATGTGGATATTCGTCCCAGAAACTATCACAAACCGAACAGGGTTGGGCTATCTGGGAGAAGGAGGCGTTTGCAGTGAGATGGGCCTTACTCACATGGAGACATCTAATGGAGGGTGCCCAGGAGCCATTTGTGGTGTGGACAGATCATAAGAATCTTGAAGCCCTCCAAATGCCACGGAAGTTGTCTCCAAAGCAGGTTCGATGGGCCCAATACTTCTGGAGGTTTAACTTCATGTTGAAGTATGTCCCTGCCAGGAGGAATTTCCTGGCTGACGCTTTGTCTCAGTTGCCGCAATATAATAGTAGCCGGGAGGACGTAGTACAGGTGATCATGCCTCCTGGGCCACAACATGTGTATACAATAGTTGAGAGGGTGGAGGATGCGTGGACAAAGGAATTACGAGTCGCATTATCCACAGATCCCTGGGCAAATGTACATGCTACGCAGTTATCAGAAAAGGAAGGGTTGCTGTGGAAGGGTGAAAAGATGTATATACCCCTCTCCTTGAGGACTGTGGTCCTGAAACGCTGTCACAATGTGAGACAGGCTGTCCAGTATGTCCAACTACGAAACCAAGACCTGGAAAGCCTCTTGTCTTGTTACAAACAGTGGCTAACCCTGATAAGATCCTGGCAAGACATAGCCATGGTTTTCATAGTGGAACTGCCGGAAAGCAATGGTCACATGATGATATGGACAGTGATCGACCTGTTTTCTAAACAGGCTCATTTTATACCGTGTGCCTGGCGAGGATGTTCATCAACCACGTGTATCGTCTCCATGGGGTGCCACAGTGTATCATCTCCAACAGAGGAGTGCAGTTTACGGCCAGCTTCTGGAGGGGTTTTATCCAGCTTATAGGGTCATCACAAGGGCTGAGCACAGCTTTCCATCCTAGCACTAGTGGTGCCGCTGAACGAGCAAATGTAGCGATAGATATTTAAGATGCTATGTGTCATACCAGCAAAGGGATTGGGTGGGTCTCCTCCCCTTTGCAGAAGTGGCATTTAATAATGCCATACATAACAGTACAGGGTTTACCCCCTCTCGTGTAGTCAACGGGGTGGAGTTTGTACCCATACCCCAGTGGCCTCATAGTCCCCAACCCCAGGTTATCCTTAAGGAGTGGGTTGACCGGATGGAAAGCACATGGCCAGCTGTAAAATAAGCACTGCAAAAAGCAGCTGAGAGTTATAAGGTACAAGCAGATAAAAAGAGAGCAGAGAGCAAACTGTTTCAAGTAGGAGACAAGGTGTACCTCTCCACTAAATATATAAAGCTACATGTACCCTGTAAAAAACTAGGCCCCAAATACATAGGGCTGTTTCCAATCATCCGGGCTATAAACCCTGTAACTGTTGAGCTGAAATTACCCTCGCTGTTAGGGAAGATCCATCCTATGTTTCACAGCAGTCTGTCGAAACCAGTAGAGGTGAAAGACGTACGCCCTACTGCTGATCTACCTGGACCGGTTATGGGAGACCATTATGAAATAAGCGAGGTTCTCGATTTGCGGGTTCATAGGGGTGTCCTTCAATATCTCGTGAGGTGAAAGGGTTACCCTGCTAGCGAAGCCTCCTGGGTGGTGGCCCCAGACGTGCAAGCCCCTCGTATTCTTTGGAGGTTCCACTGAATGTATCCACAGAAGGAGGGACCCGCAGAAGGATCAGACACGCAGCGAAGTATGTCACACTGCCTGGTCTCTTGTCTTTCAGACATATCCCTGGTACAGGGGGCCGCATGTCAAGCTCTGGCCTGGAGCTTGCCAAAGAAGCCAGGATGCACCTCCCCCTCCTGCTGTCAGCTGTCATACTGCGCATCCCGATGTCCTCGCCACGCCGCCAGCTGCCTTCCTGCCCTTCCGGATCATGGCTTCCTGGGAACAGTGGGGACAGCACAGCCGAATAGTGACGGCACGGGAGGGACGAAATGCCAGCTGCCTTCCTGCCGATCCAGACCACAGCTTCCTGGGAGCAGTGGAGACGGCACAGCTGGATCACATGGCACGAGATGGGTGTTGCGATGGCATGGGCTTCCAGAGCCACAGGAAGCGCATGTTGGCTGCGGGTGGGATACGGAGGCTATGGCTGGTTGGGCCGATTCCGATTCCCAGCTGACAGGCACTGTGGATGCTAAGAGCGCGGCGTGGACTGCTGGGGCAGTTCCAGGGCAGCAGGGCAAGGGAAATTGAAGGGGTGGGGTTAGGGTATATTGGAACGGCGGGGAGGCGGATGCCTTAGCACTGACTTTGAATGGATCACTACTTCTTGGGCTTGCTGGATTTGTAGCACGGAGTAAAGATACTACTGGAATGTCTGTTTGGTCTGTATTTATTTCATCCATTCTATTACCTACCAGACTTGCTAAGAGTAGCTGAGAGACAAGCGGTGTGGGGAGAAAGGCGGGCAGCAGCAAAAGGCAAGCATGGTGGGAGTGGAAAGGCAGGGGAGAAAGGCAGGCAGTGGCATAAAGCAAAAGGCAAGCATGGCAGGGCTGCGTGCCAGGGAGTAGGGAAGGCAGGAAAGTGGGCCTGGCCATGGGGACCACCGGGAAGGCCGTGGGGAAGGCAGGGAAGCCAGCTGGGCTTTGGGGCCACGGGGTGCTTGCAGTTACTTACCTAGGCAGATCAGGGCAGCTTAGCTGGGCCATGTGGGAGGTAGCTAGGCTGGGATTTGGGCCTTGCTGCTTGCAGGCTCACCCAGGCTGCCAGGCAGATCAGGGCAGCTCAGCTGGGCCATATGGAGAGCGCTGCATGGGATGCAGCTGAAGGCAGGCAAGCTGGCTGGGCCTCAGAGACCACATGGTTGAGGCAAGCCAGGGAGCCAGACGGAGAGCAGCAGCAGCTATGCCGGGCAAACGGACGAGATGAGAAGGGGCAGGGCGGGGGTGGGTGGGGCAGCGGTGGGCAGGGTGGCGGTGGGAGGGGCCAGCCAGAATTATCGCTACTGGTTCACCCAAACCGGCTAGAACTGGCAGAATCCCACCACTGCCTCAGTCCCCCAATGACTACCCTGATGTAGTACTTCCAAAATCAACATTTGCCTTTCATCAGGTACTACCCATTTACCTCCTCCACTTTCTACGGCTCACACTTTCTCTAACTCCTTCTTCTCATCTAACATTAAACATTCAGTTCTTTCTGCTGCTACCATCCTGGCTTCTAAGTCAGCTAAATTATTGCCTCAAGCTTCAAAGGAATTCAGAGCTTGATTTAAAGCATATAATTCACAAGTCTGTGCAGACCAACTTAACTTTCTAGTTTCTACCAAAACTCCTTCTCATACCTTCTACCACTTTCTCTTCCCGTCTATAAACAAATTAACCCCTTCTCAGCACCAATATCTGATCACCCTAGCTGGATTCAAGTGATCATCAGTGGTTAATACTAAATCATTATGTTCCATAAGCATATTTCAAAATCCTTGAATATGTCAGGGTCTAACATTTTAGACAAAAATGCCACTGACTCTCTCTTTCCTCCCCACTTCTGGGTTAAAACCCTCAAAGCCATTCCCTTATCCATGTAACAGTAGGCTCTTTGCATACCAGTCTTTATTCAAAATAGCATAATTATCTATTCACAGCCTACAATATCCAGTCAATCCTCGACATTTTCTTAACTTCTTCAGGTGTTATTTTTCTACTTCTTTCATTAATCAAATATCCTATGTATTTTATCTCTCTTTTCACATGTTGTCATAGGATGGAGCACCTTGACTCCTAAGTATTCAAAATCAGTGTGTTGGATTCAGATTCCATTCAGATGGAAGCAAACTGTCATTAAGTAGGTTAAAAACATTTACAAATCTATTACAAAAGATTTCAAAATAATTTCTTTCACATAATTCAGCATTTTAAATCTCAAAAACTTCCAGAAAAAAAATCAAAATTGTGTTCAGAAAAGAAAAATGTCTGCATAGCTTTCTATATGCAGGCCAAAAACAGTACAAACTGCAAAACTGCAAAGGCAGATATTAGATGTCACCCTTTACCCTGCCCTTCTTAGGCTGGCTCGGCAGAGAGAAAAAAAAGAACAGAAAACTGCAGCCGCCACCCCCTTTCCTGCTTCTCTCACTCTTCCAAGGCAAAAAGTCCCAAGAATGACTGGGGGGGAGGGGGGAATACAGGGAGGAAAAATATTTAAACTACACAGAATTCTCACCTCCTTTCTCCATTCTGCATCCTTTCAACAAAATAATTTTCTCTGTATTTCACTCTAGCTTCAATAAATCACAGGCATTTTCCACAAATTTCTCTCCCACATCCTCCATGGGATCTTTCTCATTTCTTTTTCTTGCAAACACTTGCTATTGCCTTTTCACTTACTTCACAACAACAACAAAAACCTTGCAACTTGCTGTTTCTTTATACAAAACGGAATCTCTCTGAGGGGGGGTCAACACACAGGCATTCACTTTGCCTTATCACTCCTTATGAGCCTCGGGGTATCTCACACACACACTCACATTTGTACTGCAATCAGACTTTTTGTGTAAACCGATTTCACATACAAAAAATTCATTTCATGCTTTCTCCATGCAAACCAATCATTATAATTATTTTAGGGAGCTTTTTCACAAGCCAATGAGCTCCATTTTCTAAATAACTTTTTGTGTACTATTATTAGAGGGTCTCATCCTCCCTGCAGGTTTGGAAATGATTACAGACACATACACACACATACCATTAAACATTTCCAGACCTGTGGAGGTTTTGTCCCTTCAAATTTTCATTTATTTTTCTTTTTAAAAGACATTTTTAAAGAAACTTGTACTGCCACAACATGGTTTTTTAAAATTTTTATTTATTTTCCCCCCCCCCCCCCCCCGCCCATGTGTTCCAGTGGGCTAACATGCAGCCAAATGGAGAACACGGCCCTATTCTTTTTACTAGGTTATTTGTTCTGTACAGGCTACTAATATTGTTGCCCATATTTCCTAAGGGGAATTCTCAGACCTTTCCATTGGCTCGAACCCTCCCTTTTCCTAAGGGATTTCTCAGACCTTCCCATCAGCTCAAAGTTGGTCAGAACCCTCCCGAATCTAAAAATTATGATTCCAATGGTCACACTCCTTTCAAAGTGTAGGCAAACCTCTAGTAGGTATTTCCCACATCCCAGTCACTCACACACACACGGCAATACTCCCCTCCCCAAAAAGAATTTTCTACTCACCTAGAAGTACTAAGTTCCACAAACCCTGGTGCAAGCCTCTTTGATTAAGTCATTCAGGTTTGGCTGGAATCAGAATCTGACAGCAAATGACCAGGTCGAAGTTACTGGGTCAAATTTGCCAGGAGCACTTGACTTCGCTACTGGTCCCAGCTGGTTTCTTCCGTCTGCCATAGTGAAGGCCACTGAACTTCAAGGAGTTCAGCTCGTGAGGAGCTGAATGCAGCCACCTCAAACGAACGATGCCTTTGAGCCCCACGTTGGGCACCAGAAAATGTAAGGTCCCAAAATGTACTTGAGTCACCAGAATGCCAAAGAGAGAGACCCAAGAAGAGGCTTGGAAAAAATATCAGCTTTTATTTGCACAAAGAAGAGCTGGGCAGACATTCCACAACATACAAAAAACATGCAGTGAAAGGCCACACCTTGGGGAAGGTATAGTGTCCTTTTATACCTTTAGAGACATCAGCATAGTACCCAATTCTGGCCCCCTGGCCCATGCCTTCCTTGTAGCTCTGCATTGGCCATGCAGCAAGGAATAGTGGGGCTGGGTGCTTAGCAACACAGGTATTTGCCCGGTGTAACCCTGCAAAACTATAACATATTCCGTTCCAGGCGCCAAGTTATACAAAAAAACAAGGTAACAGAAGTTAGATCACTGGTAGAAGCAAATGGCAGAAGCAATTCTAATTCTCACAGGAGCAAAGCAATTATTATAGAAGCGAAATAGCAAGTTATTATTATGTCCCTTCATTCTTCCTATTCTACTATTATGTCCACTTCCTCAGGGTCCTGCGAAAAAGCAAAGTGGAACAACATCTGATGACCTCCTTTTACCAGTCCACAATAGAAAGTGTCCTCACCCACTGCATTACGGTGTGGTATGCTGGCTTGACAGCCGTGGATAGACACTACAGAGAGTGGTGAGCACAGCACAAAATATCGTGGGCTGTCCCTATACCACTAGACGACATCGCTAGGGCTCGTTGCCTTAGAAGAGTGAGGAAAATCCCAAGGACGACTCACACCCTGGTTAGCATTTTATTCTCCTACCATCAGGAAGGAGACATAGAAGCATAGGCAGCCACACAAACAAACTGAGGAATAGTTTTTATCCGTGGGCTGTCAGACTCCTGAATGGAAAATAACCTTACAACATAGTACAAGTAACTTGTGGGACCGGCACAATGTGCAATAAGTTCACATGGTGCAATAGGATTGTGTATTTGTTCGGATTCATTGGGTTAGGGATTTTCTGTCTTCACTGTGAGAGTTGTATAGTGTTGGGGGGGTGCACGAAGGGAGGCTCAGCCAATCTCATTGTACACATGTTGTACTCTGACAATAAAGGTTTGAAATTGGTGAAATACCACTGGTTAATTGTTCTGTCAGGAAGTTTCTCCTTAGTTTTCGGTTGCTTCTCTCTTTGTTCAGTTTCCAGCCATTGCTTTTTTTTTTTTTTTTTGTCTTCTGCTGCTTTGGAAAATACATATCCCCCCTTCTTTGTGGCAGCCCCTCAAAAGTCTGTTTTGTGACCTATCACACTCTTGGGCAAAGCATGTGAGCCATTTCCTCCTTTCAGTGGTCCATGAAAGTACATCTATAGGCATGATGGTGAACCTATGGCATTTGTGCCAGCACGCGAGCTGCAAGCAAACTTACCTCACTGCGCATGCACGCACCTCATAGCTGATTTTCGGCTGGTTTGAGGCCTTTTTCGGTCTCCCATAGGCTTCAGGAAGGCTTCTGCAGGCTTTTCAGGATGAAAACTAGGCC